>JAAAKG020146107.1:0-10740 GCA_010014905.2 Druon quercuslanigerum
TTTTAATTTTCTACCAAAAAGGATGAATTTTTAATCCAGAAGGACTAATTTTCTATTAACATAGATGAATTAAAAAAAGTCAATTTAGGAAACAGAAAAGACTAATTGTAAACTAACTAGTTGAATTTTCAAGCCAAAAAGATTAATTTTCCACAAAAAAGTGTATTTTTAATAAAATAGTGGAATAATTTTAGACAAAAAATGATGACCTTCTATTAAAAAAATATAATAGTTCAATTTTCAACCAAATAGTCGAATTAAAAAAAAAACGAGTGAACCATCAACCAAGAGAGTTTGATTTTTAATTCTAAATTTTTAAATTTTAGTTTTTAATATTAAGAAAATAACTAAATTTTTATCTAAATAGTACAGTTTTCAAGTTAAGGAAGAACTTAACTTTAAATTAAATTAATGTGGTATTTTATAAAAAAACCCTTTTATCGCATTTGTTCCCAATAATTAATAATGGAAAACAACTCAATCCTCGTTGAAACCTAATAAGAATGTAATAAATAGTGTGATTTTATTTTCAAGTGTTTTACAATTCTATCATTTTAAAATTATTATAATTCATAATTAAGGAAATAATAAAAACCAATGCTTCCTTAAGTAATTTAAATAAGTTCTTTAATTCCGCCCCTAAAAATGTTAATGGATGCGTAAAAAACGATTCGGTGGAAATTATAGCAAAATCGACGAATAAAAGGAGAAGCCTCATAGTACTTAAAGCTTCCCATTTAATTAACGTCGCGAAAATGTAAAATTCTAGGATAAGGTGGAATTAACGGTTTAGTTTATTTTAATTTTACATTTATTTTAATTAATTTTGACTCTCCTTAAACTATAATATCAATAATAAGCATTGCAAACTAATAACTAATTAATTTTAATACTCAGATGCGGAACATTGCAAATTTAAAGCGTTCAATATTTAAAAAAAATTATTTCAAGTACTGAAAAATTATACAATATGAAGTTCTTTTCTTTATCTTAACTAACCACAGATAATTTCAAAACATTTCTTTTGTTTTAAATAACCTGAAAAAATTTTACTGTGGAAAGTTAGTAAAAAAAGAATTCGATAATTGAATTATTAGGAAGATAACTATTTTAAACTGACTAAATTGTAAAACCTAGTTAGAATAATAGTTATTTTGTTTTATATTTCTATATTATCAAACAGAAAAAATTTTTTCCAACAAGATGTAGCTCGCCTATAATATATACAAAAAAGAATAATTGTCCAAGAAGCCCAGACATTTTACCATTTCTTCTCGTCATTTAAATCATGTCTCCACCCCCAGTACTTGGCTCTAAATTCATTAACCCAGCGCGCTACATCAGCGATTCCTCTCTAAGAAATAAGATAAAAAATGTAAAATAAAAGTGAGTATACTCCTTTGAGTCGCTGACAAAGTTAGTGACGGACTTTCGTCCGGCAACGGGATTCGTCGAATGAGAAGCCTCAGCGGGGTGGTCTCTCAGAGGACTTTCCGTGGGGTTGGTCGGGGGTGGTAAAGCGATATGCAAAGCAGGCGGCGAATTTAAACCGACTTGCGCAGAGAATAGCCTCACCTCGTGGTCTCTCCTCTCTCCCTCTTCCCCTCCTTTCGTATCAGCCCCTCTTTATCTCTCCCATTCAAGTGGACCCCTCACTCTCACAACATCTCTCGCTCCCCCTCTATCGGGGAGTGCGTGCACATTTACACTTGACACCACCACCTGCTTTAAATCCAAGTGCAGCTCTCATCCAATAACGCTCATTTAACTGTAGCTTCTATCCAATGAGGCTCGTTTAAGTGCAGCCCCTATCCAAAGTAGTTTATTTAAGTGTAGCTCCTATCCAAACACGCTCATTTAAGTGCAGCTCCTATCCAGAGACGCTCACTTATGTGCCGCTCCTATCCAAAGTAGTTCATTCAAGTATAGCTCCTATCCAAAGAAGCTCTTTTAAGTGCAGCTTCTATCCACAGAGGCTTATTTATGTGCAGCTCCTATCCAAAGTAGTTCATTTAAGTATAGCTCCTATCCAGAGATGCTTATTTAAGTGCAGCTACTATCCAAAGTAGTTTATTTAACTGCAGCTCCTATCCAAAAAAGCTCATTAAAGTGAAGCGTTCATTCAAGTATAGCGCTCATCCAAGCGCAGCTTTTATTAAGTTGTAGCGCTCATCCAAACTCATATTTTTTCAAAGCAGAGCTCTCATCCAAGTGTAGCGCTTATCCAAGCGCAGCTGTTATGCAAGTGTAGCGCTCATTCAAGTGCAGCTCTCACGTGCACGTGTTCTTAAGCTGCTCACGTTCTTTGTGAATGAGCGCAGATGAAAATTTGGATTCTCGGTGAAAGTGGGCTCAGGGCTGGCGCCAAACTGGCAAAACTTGTTGAAGTGGAAAGAGTGGAGTTGGTAAAGTTTTGAAAAAAGAAACGTTTTTCACACGAATCGGGTAAAATGGCTGCTAGCCGCTCCGGCGCGTCTGAGCTACTGACTTGCCTCCCTCGTTTTGGATCCGCACACATACCACTAATTTTGCACCGACGTGGATACCACCCACACTCGGTGGCACACATGCGCACACACACATGACCCACACATGCGAAAAAGACGACCCCCTCGCGCGCACGTGTTTACGCGCAGAACAGCTGAGTGCACGCACTTTCTTCGTATGTTGGCGGAATTTCGCGGTACGGTGAAGAATCTCCGTGGAAAGGCACTTTAGATCTGGGTTTGGATGTATTCCGTCGGATGTGAAAATAGACCTTAAATGTGGTTTGAAAGCGACGATCGCTCGATTTCACGATCCTTAGAGGGAAATTGAGATTCGGCAATTTCGCGAGACGTTTAGTCGATGCGATTTCGTACGCTGGTTCCTGCAGGCAGTATTGCAAGAGTCGGAAATAAAAGTCGAGTGATTTAGAGGGATGCGACTGCTTTCGATAAATGCCGAATTCAACATTTTTGCTTCATCTGTCTCCAGTGACTGGGGCTCGTCCTCCTGTTTTAAGCTATAGCACTATTTTGCTAGAATTTAAAAAAAACAACACTAAAAACACTATTTTCTAGTAATTTTTCGCTAAATCCACTATTTCTTGACGTTCCCTAAAGCAGTTTGTCAACAAATATGTCTGTTATCTCAACGAATCGAAAAATATTGGAAAATGGTTTCTATTTCTGATTAAGGGCTATGCACAAAGTACTTAAAGTTTTTTAATGAATATTTTATATTACTATTTTCAGCGATTGAGGGAGCGGGGTAAAATTTTCATATTTCTTATAAAGTAATAAAGCAGTTCAACTTTGTACCAAGTAGTTAAATTCCTAACGAAAAAAGATTCTGACTAAGAAAATATTCCGATTTTAAACAAAAAACAGTTAAATTAAACCAAATTGATTTTTCTCCAAGCAGTTAAATTTTTAACCAATAGGGTGATCTTTCTACAAAACACTAGAGTGTATAATTAAATAGTTAAATTTTTAATAAAAAAGATAAATTTTAAAGGGAAAAGGTTAAATTTCTACAAAAAAGGTGAATTCTTAAAAAAATACATGTATTTTTAACTGAATGGTCAAATTTTCAACCAAGAAGATTAATTTTTTACAAAAAAGGATGAATTTTCAAATAAATAATATAAATATGAACTAAATAAATTCGAACAAAAAAATGAAGAAATTCAATTTGTATTGAAAAGAATTAGTTTTCAACATAGATGAAATGATTTACAAATCTGTTCCATTTTATAACTAATAGCTTAATTTTTTACCTAATTGTTGAATTTTTCATCCAAAAAGATAAATGCTCAAAAAAAGTCGAATTTTCAACTTGAAAATATTAGTTTGTAGCCAAAAAGTTCATTTTCACCCAAATAGTTGAACTTTTGAGCAAAATAAAGAAATACGATAAAATAATATAAAATAATTAACATTATATGACAAATGATTAGCAACTAATTGATAATAACAGAAAACTTGAATTTGAAAGCAAATAGTTGAATTTTCGACCGAGAAAATTAATTTACAACTTATTACAAAACATGCTAACCAAATTGTCGAATTTCCAAGGTAAAGAGAGAAATTTTCTAAAAAAACAATTGAACTTTTAACTCAAAATCATTAATTTTCAATTAAATAGTAAATTTTCAACCAAAGAGTTAAATTATCCTGCAAAAAAATTGCAAAAGTATGATAATATAAATTAATTAATAAATTATTCTACGATAAATAATGAATAATTAATGAATTCTTTTATAAGAATGTTACATCTTGAAACAATTATAAAATAATTATTTTTTAGTTTAAAAATATCAACAAAATGATTCAATTTTGAAACAAAGTAATGAATTTTTAACACCGTGGATTAACTTTTAATCACGGAGTACAATTTTTAAACTAATAATATAAATTTATTTGTTATCTGAGAGTTGACCAAAAGTTGGAAATTTCCGAAAAAACTGCAAATTTCTAGCATTATTCTAAAATAATATTGTTCTAAATATTATTAAATTGTTAAAACAATACTTTTTTTGAGCTTTTGTTAATTATTACCCATTCTAAGTTAAAAGTTTAAACATTAAAAGACACGCTACTTTCTAATACCTTCGTAAAAGAAAAAATGCTATAAACAATAATAAATTGTTTAAAAAATTTCACCAATCATCCGTTTATGAGTAGAAAGGATTATTTTATATTTTAAAAATAATTGCTACTAAAAAAAATAGCAACAAAATAAGAATTAGCTCAAAGCACTTACAAAACCCAATTTTTTACTTATGGGTTTTTTTTTGGATCCTCTAAAACAGGCTTACTGGGATGAAATTCAAAAAGTAATTTTTGGTTTTTATTCTAAAGTGTATTGTGAAGAAAAATGATGATCACAAAGTCAAAAACATTAATTGCACTTCTAATGCCTATCCATTTAAAGAAAATTAAATTTTTGTATAGTAGGGTCGTGCTAGAACAGGACGCAACTACTGAGTACCATAAGTAGTAACGGAAAAGTTTTCACAGACAAATCTGCGAGGAAAAACGGGAATTTATGTTTTTAGAAATTTCTTAGGTCTTATTTATTAAGCGATTTTGAAGCACTTATTTTCGAATTCAAGCTGATTAAATTTTAAAGATGTCTGTAATGGCTGCTTTTATGTACAAAATTTATATAATTTGTTATTTATGTTGAAAAACTAGAAAAAAAGAAAATTTTTTTGATTTGTAGTATTGTCTTTGATCTGTTTATCCATATTACCACAAAAATGCATAGAATTTATAAACTTGCTGTCGATAAACGACAAGTTTTATTATCAATTATATTATTTTATTTCTCTAATTGTTATAAACAAATTCACTTCTATAGAATTTTTTAACATATGCAGAACATTTTCTTTGCAGGATCATTTGTATTCATTTTAAGAACAATTTTTGGAACGGGAGAATACCATTTGACATTTATTGTTTTTGTTATAAACAATTGTTAGAAAGAAAATTCACTTATATCGCACAGACGATTTTCTTACAACATTTATTTTTATTTTAATAAACAGGTGTTATAAAAAAATCACCTACTTTGCATTTTTTTCATTTTAAAATAATAATTTTTGTTATGCAAAATTTTTATTGGAAAAATCACTTACTCCATACATTATTGTAATTATGATTGTTTTCATCAATTCTCACAAGCAACTGAAAATTTTTTTTTAATAATTCTTAAAAACACAGGATAAAATAAATTTGTGTGAAAATGAACAGTTTTGTTACATGGGAGTTAAATAATCAACTTCATATATTTCGCTAAGAATTTTTTTTTGGTTAAAAATTCATCGACTTGGTCTAAATTAAAAATATTTCGTTAAAATTAATATTTTTAAGTTAAGCATTAAACCATTTGGTTGATAATTTATAATTCTGTACTTTGTTGAAAATTCGCATTTTTGATTATAAAATTAACCTTCATAGTTAAAAGTTCATCTTTTTAGTTTTAAATTAAACTGTGTGGTTCAAAATTCTTTTTTTTGTTCTTGATTCAAAATCAATTTTTTAAATGTAAATTTGAACTATTCCATTTCGTTTGAAAATTTGATCTCAAAGGTCAAAGGTTTCATCATTCTTGTTAGAAAATACTATTTTGTTTAACAAAATTATATTTTTATATTAAAATTCAACTATTTCTCAACTACTTTAAATTTAAAATGATCATATTTTTTCTCGAGAATTGAACTTTTTTCCTATTTTGTTTAGCTGAAAATTGATCTTTTTAGTTAAAAATTGTACAATTTATTTAAACATTTATGATAATGTATTTTGTTAAAAATTCTTTTTTGTTGTAGAAAACTAATGTTTTTGTTTAAAAATTCATCGATTTGGTCGAAAGACAAAATATTTGGTTAAAAATTCATTTTTACAGTTAAATACTCAACTTTTTGGTTGAAACTTGAGCAAGTTTGCTAAAAATTACTTCTTTTTATCTAAGAACTTAACTATTCCATTTTTGTTGATAATTAATATTTTTAAATTAAGCATTAATCTTCTTAGTTAAAAGTTCATACTTTTAGTTTAAACTTTAACTATAAGGTTAAATTTTTTTGTTGATTTAAAATCAATTTTTTAAATGTTAATTTAAAATATTTCAATACGGTTTATAATTTTATCTTTTTTAGACGAAATCTTAATTATTTGGTTTTCAAATTCATGTTCACGTATTTTGTTTAAAAAGCGTATTTCTTAGTAGAAGAATTATCTTCCTGGTTCAAAATTCATCTTTCTCATTCAAAATTCAAATATTTTTCTGAAATTTGTACTCGCGGTCAAAGGTTTCATCATTCTTGTTAGAAAATACTATTTTGTTTAACAAATTTATATTTTTATATTAAAATTCAAATAATTCTCAACTACTTTAGATTTAAAATTATCATATTTTTTGCTCGAAAATTGAACTACTTGTTTGAGACTTGTACTTTTTTATAAAAAAATATACTTTTTGGTTAACGATTCGTCTTTTGTTGAAAATTTAACTTTTTTACTATTTCTTTTTAGCTGAAAATTGATCTATTGAGTTGAAAATTCTACAATTTAGTTAAACATTTATGATAATGTATTTTGTTGAAAAATTTTTTGTGTTGTAAAAAACTAATGTTCTTGTTTAAAAATTCATCTTTTGGCTTTCAAATTCAACTATTTGTTTAATAATTTATCTGCTTTTTTTTAAATTCGTCTTTTTGGTAAAAAACACCTTTTTTATTTTAATTGGCCATTTTTTTTGGTTAAACATTTCGCTATTTATTTAATTAAAATTTTTTTATTTTTGATTGAAAATCGATATTTCTCAGATGAAAATCCAATAATTTTTTTTAAAATTCATGATAATGTATTTTGTTGAAAATTCCTTTTTTTGGTAGAATAATAATCCTTTTTATTAAAAAACTATCTTTATGGTTTAAAATTAAACTATTTTGTTAAAAAATCATCTTTTTGTGGAAAGTTTGTCTTTTTTTGATTGAATTCAATGAACTAATTTAAACTAATTAACTTAGACCAAAAATTTAAGTATTAAAATTAAAAGTTATGATTCATGTATTCTGTTAAGAAACATTATTTATAAGAAGAAAAATCTTGAATGTTAATTTACTATTTAAACCTATCATTCTTGTGGTAAATAACAAAGATCCAACGAAAAAGAAAAATTTGTACTCTTGCTCAAAAGATTCATCATTTTTGTTAAAATATACTATTTTGTTTAACAAATTTATATATTTATATTAAAATTGATCCATTTCTCAACTACTTTAAATTTAAAATTATCATATTTTTTGTTCGAAAATTGAACTACTTGTTCGAAACTTGTACTTTTTTATAAAAAATATATTTTTTGGTTGACGATTCGTCTTTGGTTGAAAATCTAACTTTTTTCCTATTTCTTTTCAGCTGAAAATTGATCTATTAAGTTGAAAATTCATCTGTTAGCTTTAAAATTCAACGATTTAATTGAAAATTTACGTCTTTTGTAAAAAAGTTGTATTTTTGGTGAAATACACCTTTTTTTATTCAAAATTAACAGTTTGTTTTGTTCAACATTTAACTATTCATTTTACTAAAACTCTTTTATGTCGGTTGAAAATCGATATTTCTCAGATGAAAATGCAATAATTTGTTTTAAAATTCATGATAATGTATTTTGTTGAAAATTCCTTTTTTTGGTAGAATAGTAATCCTTTTTATTAAAAAACTATCTTTATGGTTCAAAATTAAACTATTTCGTTAAAAAATCATCTATTTTGTAGAAAGTTTGTCTTTTTTGATTGAATTCAATTAATTAATTTAAACTAATTAACTTGGACAAAAATTTAAATATTGAAATTAAAAGTTATCATTCATGTATTCTGTTAAGAAACATTATTTATAACAACAGAAATCCTCAATGTTCATTTTCTATTTCAACCTATTCTTGAGGTAAATAACAAATATTCAACGGAAAAGAAAAATTTGTTTCTAAAAATTGTCTGTAACAAGGACAAATGTTGTTAAATGGCAATATTTTTTTAATATTATTCTGCCTAAGAATAATATATCTACAAATCTACATATAAATTGCACATTATGCACAATAATACGTAAAGTGATACATATTTTATCCTAATTTATTATTATTCCTAGAACTATAATTTATACATAAATGAAACCACCTGCAATTCTAACAAAAGATGCATTTAAAAATTCGATCGGGACAGACACCTAAATCCGAAATCTATGTCTGAGCTCATAAACAGATTCTCTTTCTGGCCTGCATTCTTTCGAAACTCGGGCTTGGAATTATGAATATGCAAATGAATAATAAACAAGGATAACAGGTGCGTTGACCACTGCAGAGCAAACTTTTTTATCCCTTTTTTCCTGATCCGATCCATTATCTTGCTCGGATGACTGGTTCCTTTTATTTGTTATTTAGCAAAAAAGTTTAAATTTTTTTCCCTAACTTTTCAGTGATACCATTCATTTTAATTTTTTCAAGTTTAGTAGAACAGGTAGTAAATCAATATAATGGCTTACTACGAATAAATTCCAATAATTGTCAGTAGTTGAAAACATGCTTTATAATTTTATAAACAAATTATTGAACTGATGCACACTTTAATCATTTTTTCATAAATAGGCTTCATTTTCTTGCAGAATCAACTTGAAGTGTTTTGTGAAGGACTTTTTGCCGCCATATTTTTCATATTTGCAAAAAAAGTTTATTAAATAAAAGACTTTTACAAAAAAACTAGAAACAATAAAAAAGAGTGTGCATTTGTTAATAAATTTTTTTAAATAATTGGTAAAGAGCGGTTATTCTCAACTAATTATAAGCGCACATTATTATTTGTTATATTAAAAAAAAAATCTATGGATTTTCAATAGATGATAATTTTTAGTAAATTATTAAAGAATAACTTTTGTTTATTGGTTTGTTTATAACATTAAAAAAAATTATTTTTTTAAAAAATTGTTCTCTTTGTTTAAAAATTAATATTTTTAACTGAAACTTTAGCCAATATATTTTTGGAAAAACTGGCGTCGTTTTTGATTAAAAAATCAACTATTAGCTTAAAAATTAATAAAATTTGTTATAAATTCGTCTTTTTTGTTAGAAAATCAATTTTTTGAACTGAAAATTTAACTGTACCGTTTTTGGTTGAAAAGTCATGCTTTTTAGAATAAAATCGATTCAAAAATTGGATAAAATTAAAGTTTGTTTGTTAACATCTTATATTTTCCGGTTCAAAATTCAATTTTTTTGTAGAAAATACTTCGTTTTGGCTTAAATATTCAAATTTTTTGATAATGATTAGGCTTTTTCAGTTACATAATTCATTTATTTAGAAAATTCAACTAATTGGGTAAAAATACAATTTTCGATCAATTTTCTTTTTATTTCCGGGTAGAAAATTAAATTGTTTTGAAAAGAATGCAAATTTTTTTCATGAAAATTCTTCCATTTGGATGATATTTTTATTTTTTCTGAAATAAAAAATGCTTTCCTAGATGAAAAGTCATCTCTTTTGGTAAAAAAGTAATCTTTTTAGTGGAAAATTCAACTCTCAAATTATTTATTTTTTTATTAAAAATTAAACAGCTTTGCAGCAAATTCCTTCTTCGCTTTAAAAATTTCACTGGCTTGTTAATAATTTATCTTCTTAAGTTGAAAATTCTATTATTTTTCTAGAAAATTTTACAATTTGGTTGAAATTTTTTTCTTCTATGAATAAAAAATCTTTCTTGATTTGAAAAATTCTCTCTTTTGTTAGGAATGTTTTCTACTTTGATTAAAAATGCAAATGTATGTTTAATTTTTGAGAATTATTCTTTTTAAATGGAAAATTCGAATACTTATGTAAAAATTAAATTTCTATGTTAAAAATAAATTAGTTTTGATGAAGCATAATTTTAGTCGAAAATTCAACTATTTTTTTGGAAATTAAACGGATTGAAACAATGTGACAATTTTGTAAAAAATTCATCATTTTGAAATATTCAACTTAGTGACTCGGAAATTCCACTATTTGGTTCAAAACGCACATTTTTGCATTAAAGTAGAATCACTTTGCTGAAGAATTAGATAAATTGGTTGCAAAATTGTTTTTTGGTTAAAAATTAAACTATTTGTCTTTGCAAAAAAATTTTTTCTTAAAATTTTTATTTTACATATTTGTAGTCTTTAAAAACTTTTTGATTTTTTTCAAGAAACTTAGGAAAATAAGATTAATATAAACTTAAA
>JAAAKG020146108.1:0-32666 GCA_010014905.2 Druon quercuslanigerum
AAGAGCAGGTAATCGACATCTCGAGGAAAACCTTTAGAATTCTACACCAACTTAGAAGAAACAAAGAATCTTTGCCTTTTTCTACTCATATACTTTTAATTAAGAGCTTAATTCTGCCACACTTTGATTATGGTTGCATGGTATATGACGACATAACGGATGAACTTTATTCTAAACTTGAGAAAGCACTTAATGTCTGTATTCGCTTCATCTATGACTTACCTAATCATGTACATATCACAACTTTTCAAAAGCAGGCAGGGTTTATGAATGTAGCTAAGAGAAGACAGTATTTCATGGGCTATTTTCTATGCAATCTTTTTTGCACTGAAACACCGCAATATCTCTTTAATTTATTTAAATTTTTTGACAAAAATCTGCCTGCCCATTCTAAACTTAGAGAAAGAAAAAAGGTCATTATGGTTCCAAAGCACCGCACATGTAAATTACAACGCTCTTTTACAGTCAGGGGCGCTCGACTCTGAAACAAACTGCCTGTATCAATTAGGGATGCGCCTTCCTATTTTCACTTCAAAAAATCTTTTTTTTATGTATCTACTTAACATTGATAATTCTACCCTAGAAATTACACAATGGTAACTCTATTATTTAAGTCAGCGTCTTACTATCTTAAACACATGTAATATCTACACTCATATTGTAATTTATACAACTCAATAATTACATTCAACGGTATATAAGCGTGCGACATGATATTTAATACTTTGTTCTCACTCTGCTAGTCTGACTTAATAATAATCCTAGTCAAACACACACAATTACGTTAGCAGATTCGCTCTTGTACTTATTATTATTATTATTACCTAATAACTAAAGTTTCTGATATAATATATTATTATATCTGCAAGAACATTTTTTTGACCAGCGACTGTATGTTTAGTTTTTAGTTATAGTATATGTATTTCCTGTTCCTAGAGGGCTACTTAGCCCTAGGGACTTATGCTAAATAAATAAAAAAAAAATAAAAAATATTTGTACATATATTAACTCATATAAAAAAGCTAAATTATTATGTCGTCTTTTTCAGTAAAAAAGTACTATTTTCATTCCCTTTTTATTTTCCTCTTTTTTTACCTACAACCTTCAAGGATTTCGCGGAAAATTCCGTGAACGTAATTGCCTCAGAAAAAATATATGCATTAGGTAGAATGCTTAAAGAATATACTCTATAATAGTTTTGTACAAGGAAAGTGTAACTCTCAAAGGAAGTGCATTACAGATTAAAGTTACGACTGTAGACTTTACGATTGAAAATATTAAAATGATATTTATAAAACTTTTGAAGTCAAAATACTGAAAACTGTCGGATTTAGAACGAGTTTAAGCGAGAAAAATACAACAAACCGTCGTTTCCCGTGTTTTTAGCATTTATTTAGCTAACTACAAATATCAAAACTTTTTACAAGAAAAAAATATGCGCAATAGAATTTGCTATGAGGACATATGTTACAAAACAAAAAATTAAAATTCTTTAAAAATATCGATCAGGGGCCCACTAAAAGCTGCAGAATAATTTTATACTCCCTTATACGATGCGGCAATTCAATTGAGGTTGACTACCACAGAAAGAACAGAAAAAAATTATATTCGATGGCGTATTATTGTTGTGCCTAAAAGTATTTAAAAACCAACCATTGAATTTGATGATTTTATTCAAAAATTTTAAGCCTTAATAGAGGCTGCCTGCTTGATTAGAAGCTGAGCTAGTATTCTTCGCTTTTATTTACTGCCGACACCAAAGTTATAAATATTTTTAAAATTTGACAAAAATGTACTTATAAATTAAAGTTGAACATAACTACTCTGTTTTTTTAAAATTAATTCATGCATTTATACACAAAATACGACGGTCGAAAGTTCACCAATTTATAAAAGGTGCTTTTAACCAAGTTTTTTGACCTTCTTTGCAAATTTGCATCAAAACTTATGAACAAATTCGAGATGGTGTCAGAGGAAGAGTATTTTTGTCGTCCAAACAACAGGTAGAATTATATAGTCTTATGCACTAGATTATCGATGAAAATACTGCTTTATATCTCATGTACAGTGCCGGGTTAACCAATAGGCTAAGATAGGGCATAGTCAGAAAAGTCATACGTGACTGTTTTGGAAATTAAATTTAGAATCTATTATTAAGGAATATTTAAATACGTTTACTGTACAAATTGAGACTGTACATTGGGATTAATTGAGACCCTGGATGCAAAAACTTCCTATAAATTTATTTCGTCAAGCAGCGATGGCCTCTGGGCTGTGTTTTTGTAAACACGGGGTCAACGCTGCTTGGCGAACTAAATTTATCGAGCACTTAAGCGTCCAGGCCATCAATTTACGATAAATTCGATTTTCAATATTTTTAAGTATGTGTCTTATCATGTATAATTGGCGTTATCTCATATATTAATTTTTAATTACGTAAAAATCCAACTTTCGGAATTAAGACACTTCATGCATTGAAATGTCCTCTACAATTGGGCAAATTTAATTAATAAATACCTGCACAATTAGGAAAGCTATTTTAATGGAAAGACGTTGAAAATAACCTCTAAAATAAACCTATCAGAAACAATGTCATATGTCCTTGACAAAACAAATTTTAAAATTCTGCTTTTGATTAATGACGACATGCACGAACCTCGTCAATATGGCTCAGTCGGACACATGTTAAAACTCTTAGAATTAAAAATTGTATTTGAAGTAGAATATCTATGCAAGTTGAGTCAAAAAGAATTTGGCAGGTCTTGTTTAATTACCTTTGAAATTAAGTTTCGGGCTCCATCACTTATAAAGTCCGGGCAGTTATATCTTGCTTTCGTGATTTTTCTGTAAGTTTCTTCATAAGTCTCTGCCAGAAAAGGAGGTTTTCCAACTAAGCATTCGTAGCAAAGTACGCCGATGCCCCACAAATCCACAGTGTGATTATGCGTTTGGCCCTTGACCATTTCTGGAGGCAGGTAATCCAAAGTGCCACATAACGTTGTTCTTCGTGAAGAAGGTGCATGTACTGACCAACCAAAATCAGCTATCTTTAGTTCACCATGTAAACCAAGCAGCAAATTTTCAGGTTTTATGTCACGATGTATAACATTCCTCTTATGACAATATTTAAGAGCATCTGCCAATTGCATTATGTAATTGGCAGTCCTGAAAAGACAAAATTCTCTTTATACGGATAATGAAAACAAAATTCGCAAAATATATACACATATATAACTTAAAGTTTGTCATAAGCACAATCGCAGGATTTCGCCGGGTGCGGGTGCTAATCTGAAAAACTGCACCCGATTCCAGCGAAATCGCGGTAAAATTTCAGCCATAATCCTGTCTTGCGAACTGAAATAGGTGGTTAGTCTGTGACGGAATCAACACGACGATCCAGCAAAAGGCTCGTGAACCCTGAGGCTATTTACCAGTGAAAGCTTCAAACCTCCAAAAGCGCCGATGATAAGAACGATTAATTTAACAGAATACTGCAGGTACAATCGTCGCAACTCTCATATATATATATATATATATATATATATTTCCTTTCATTATCTTAGCTATGGCGTTTTTGTCAGCTGGTGAGGAAAATTCGATAACGAACAATTCTGTGCTTCTCGAAGTCAAAGAGAACTATGTCAAGTCTCGAGTATGCAACAGAAACAATTGTCGAGAATATAAAGTTCCAGTATATGCGGCACTTGTCATTCTAGACAATTGACTCTATTTCCCCAGGAGCTTTTAGGGGAGCGATATTAAGGTTAATGCTGATAGTGCCTAGTCCTTCCCGTATGAGTTGGAAAACTAGAAAGTATGTGTCCTAGATACTCGAGGTGTGCATGGCACGCCCTGCAAATATCATCGGTAATGTCAGTTCAAAACGCGGCGAAGGTACGTTAACGTGAAAATTTCACCGTCTTGACATGCCACAATGAAACCCTCCGTGATTGACTTCAATCCGGGTTATTTAAGCAAAGCAAAAGTTAGCTCACACGACATTGACTGCTCCTTCACATTTCGGTGGAAGATGCCGTGCATCCTCTTATCAAAGAGATGTTCCGATGTCCCGATATCAAGGGATCTGAGCTCGTTCTTTGTCCATGCAACCACCTGAATGCACCTCTGTGGCACGCTCAGGCATTTATAAGCCTCTTCAGCGCAAAGGTATCGTATGGCGCTTCTATCGACGATTTCAGGGTCTTCAGGGGTACCATTAAGCCTTCCTCGCTTAAAATAAATCTTGGCGCATTTTTCCAACCCAAATTCCATTCCTCTTTCCTTAGTCTATCGTTCGTCAATCCCCAGAACTAGATAATTTGAGGCAAAAGAGAAGTGGGCTCATGGTGTCGCCCAGAAAGATACCTTCGTGAAAGGTGACCTAGTTAGTTGTCACACGATTTTCTCCAGATGAGATAGTAAATCTGGTTTTCCAAACTGGCATTAATCTCTCTATGCACCTCATGATTTGCGGACGAACCTTTAAGCTTTCCAAAAGACAAATGATAAGTCTAATGGAGGTCGAATCAAAAGATTTCCTGTATTCAATCCAGGCCATCGATAGGTCATGCTGGTAAGATGCTGTATATTTACAGACACATCTATCGATGAGCACGTTCTCCGAACATCCGGTTATGCTTTTCTTTGAGCCGCGTTGTTTATACGTTTCTTGACACACAGGTCCGATTGTCCGAACAATCCGATCATTTAGGATAGCTGTGAATATCTTATAATACATAAAGCATTGCTCGTCCTCTATCGGATGCCTTCGCGCGGCTGGTCTTAGTGTCGCCTCTCTTTCTCTGTTGCGGGCTTGTTCTGGCTGTTGTAGAGTAGGCAGACGTTGATGCGAACAGTGCGATAGCTCTGGGTGTTTCTCGCATCACAGAGCAAGCAGTCGTGCCATGCAATTCTCTGGTTCAGAGGTTACACTTCCATCGTATCATTCTAAAAAGTCGTGATTTTGTCACTCTGTCCACCTAAAAGCCCCAAGATTCTGCCGATCCGTCGCATTAACTCTATCTGCATTAGCTCTCCCAGCTGTAGAGTGGTTGGAATTGGTGGGCGACCCATTGTCGGGAGCCCTGCGCGTTCTATTGCTTTGAACCGCACTTCATACAACTATGTTTGTGTTATCATTGTTGCTCCTACGATCAGCTAGGGAAAGGGGTTCATCCATCCTTGTAGAGCCCCGCATGATGGATAATGCTGCATACTCTGAGAGATCATCCGGTATCCCAGAGTCACCATTCTAGACACGTTACCCAGGTGCTATTCAGCTTTCGGCAGGGTTTTCACACATGCGCTTGGGGGTTAATTCCTTCGGGACTATCTCTGGTCTGACTATTCATTTTGTAATTATTTTGTAATTTTAATTTTGTACAGGGAACCTCTATCCACAAACGAAGGACGCGTTTGGTGGCTTTGTTATAGGCCTACACCAAACCAAACTGAATATATATATATATATATATATATATATATATATATATATAACACGCACTTACACACACCCATCACATGGTCGTGAGAGCTGGCCATATATGTGATTTACGGCGGTTCTACTGGGTGCCGGTGTCACTTCTGGATGGCGATTGCTTCTAACGGGAACATGCTGTGGTTGTTTAAATTTAATTTTTTAATTATTTATATATGTATATATATGGGACGTTTTTTGTCAAACGGAAGAAAGCTTTGTCCAAAATTCCTGTGAACGGATTTTAATGATCTTGGGCTTAAAATGTTCGTTACTGATCCCTCTTTCGAGGCGATTGTGGCCTTTTTAAAAATTCCAAAATAGCTGCTCAAAATGGCAGCCTAAAGACCGAAAAAATCGAGATTTGCAATTAAAAAGGTTGTAAAAAAAAATAATGTCGATGGATCTCCTTATTTTTGGGCTTGAATTGTTGGGATAATGCCCCTCTAAAAATTCGGTCATTTAGGTTAATGAATTCCAATATGGCGGTTTAAACTAAAAATTAAACGAATTTCTTTAAAAATTATTGGAATAACGCTGAATTTGGTTTGAAATGGTTATTTAGGTCACTGTATGTAAAATTCTAAACTTCGTGGTTGTTTTTTATTATTACTCTTTACTTTAAGAAAACCATGAGAAAATATCGGTTAATTTCCGAAAATTTAGGTTTTCATCATGATCCTTGCGAATCTGAATAATAAGCGCCCTTAATATCCGGAAACATTATTTCGTGTAAATCGGTCAATTTTAGAGAATCTGGGTCGCCATATTTGATCCACTATTATAAAATTGTGCCAACCTGAGTCAGGATTCATGATCAGTAACCTAACTAACCCTTGCAAACCAAATTCGGCGTTAATCCAATAATTTTAAAGAAATTTGTTTGATTTTGAGGTTTCAGCCGCCATCTTGGATCCGCCATGTTGGAATTCATTAACTTTATGACCGCATTTGTAGAGGGGCATTATCGCAACAATTTAAGACGAAAAATAAGGAGATCCATCGACATTATTTTTTTACAACCTTTTTAATTACAAATCTTGACTTTTTTCGGTCTTTCGGTCGCCATTTTGAGCAGCCATTTTGAAATGTTAAAAATGCCACATTCGCTTCGAAAGAGGGATCAGTAAAAACATTTTGAGCCGAAGATCATTAAAATCCGTTCAAAGGAATTTTGGACAGAGCTTTGTTCCGTTTGACAAAAAACGTCCCATATATATTTAACCTGAGGAAAAATTTCCACCTATCACTGCCGATCGCGGTGGTGAAAAACGTATTAAGAGGCATAAAGAACTATTCTGCTCCAGATGGAAGAAGTTTCCTTCGACCCAGCAGCATCTGGCCCGCATTTTCACCTCATATCTAAATTCGGAAAAGCCTATTACGGAGTATATGGTGGAAGGGCGCACAGTACTCCTGTCAAAGATGGGCAACTTAACTGACCCGAAGAATTACGGGAAAATCACTTGTCTAGACACACTGTAAAAAATCTTTGCAGCTGTCCTAATTCTGTGTGGAGAAAGGTGTATGACCTATGGATAACCAGGATTGATTACCATAAAGCTGTCGATTCAACCTCCCACAGACTTATCATCTGTCTTTTGGATTGCTGAAGGGTTCATCCGTATATCATGAAATTGGAAAACCAGATTTACTATCTTGGCTGGACAAAATCGTGTGATAACTTATATTTTTTATTCATATTTATACATTATATATATATATATATATATATTTAATATATCCTGAGCTTGTCGACGGAAGCGCTATACACTTTCGCGTTTGAGAGACCTATATATAACTGGGCGTGCCACAGAGTCGCATTCAGAATATCAGAGCTATAAAGGATACTCTCCGAAGCAGACAGAAACACCTCAACCGGCAGATTTGCTCTTCCGAAATGTCCACGAAGAACAATGTATCTGAAACAAACGTGCTTGCCTTCTCGATATTACTCTATTTATTTGGAGTTGTTCCATGGACGAAGGGGAGCTCAGATTCCTTGATATCGGGATAGGAAAGGTTATGCACATGAACAAAAGCATGCACCTTAAGTCTTCTGTTCTGCGATTCTAACCTCACGCCGTCAAGCTGGTCGTGGAATACTATATCTTTAATGAAGCTGCTGAAACACTCAGCCTTGACTTCAATATCAGGTGTATGAAAAATACATCAAATCGCCTAAATTGAAGTTGGACACGGAAGGTGGCATTTTAGCGTGTCAAGACGGTGTAATTTCCACTTTGGTATATCGTTGCCCATTTTGACCCAAGATATTACCGATGATAGTTGCCGAGCGTTCTATGCACGCCCCAAATATCTAGGACACATACTATCTAGTTGTTCTACTCATGCGGGAATGACCTACGTCCAAAGGCAAAATGCAGCAATTAGAGTGCTTTATTACCATCTATGTCACTTTTACGGCATTTACCTTAATACCGCTCCGCTATTCGCTCCCAAGGAAATCGAGTCAATTGTCGAGAATGAGAAGTGCCGCATTTACTGGAACTGCATATTCTCGACAATTATTTCTGTTGCGCACTCGAGGCCTGACATAGTTGCCCTTGACTTCTAGAAACGAGCATATTCTCGACAATTATTTCTGTTGCGCACTCGAGGCCTGACATAGTTGCCCTTGACTTCCAGAAACGAGCATATTCTCGACAATTATTTCTGTTGCGCACTCGAGGCCTGACATAGTTGCCCTTGACTTCCAGAAACGAGCATATTCTGTTAAGCTAATCGTCCTTATCGTCGGCGCTCTAGGAGGTGCCAAGCTAAGACACTTGCGAGAAATATGCAGAAGGTTGTGATCCTTGTGCTACTAAAAATATCCAGAAGATATAGGATTGATTCATTTATTTATCTCACTTCGGCATTAGCGTTACCCAATGTGCACCACGAGGAGGTTGCATGAGTGGCCTTGCACAACACTTGGCCCTAAGAAGGACCGGTTTATATATTTGCAATTTCTTATTTGATTATTTTTACTTGTCCTCGTACATTGAATATTTTATTCCATCGTCTTCCTTTGAATACATTTTAATGTATACATTTTTCCAGCAATAAACGGTAAACCCATGATGCTTAGAAATTTTAGGTACAGCATGGGCATTTTCAGATATTCTGTTTATTTTTATTCTTATTTTATCGTGGTATTTCTAAGTCTCCCCAATCTTAGGAACTTCTTAAACTGCACTTGCGTCGGGCCGACAACCCGATTAATCACTATTAGGGCGCTGAGTTTAAATTATATAAATATTCAGATTTAATATTTACAATAAATAATGATTGAGAAATGCCCATATAGAACTTTCCTAATCCTAAAATAAGATTTTGGAGTGACAGATACAAAAAATTCGATTTTAATCAAAAACAGGTTATGAATTCTAAGTTTTTTTTTATATTAAACTGCTAGAACTATAAAGAAGTTTTAGTGCCCCTTTGAGTCAAATATATTGGAATCCTTCTAAAAGAATAACTAGATTGCGATTAATACCATGATCTCGGACATGCTACTATAAAAAGAAATTAATTCTGAAAAGTAGAAATTATTAAAACGTTGTAAAAATGAAAAAAGTCAGCAATATCAAATTGAACATAAACATCTATAAAAATATTAATGATTAAAAAACAATTTTGTGAAAACTAGATAAATAATTTGTTTACTCAACAATATATACATACATATATAATTCGCTAAATATATAAATAACATTTTTAGTTTGTTGTCTATATTCTAGAAATTTAGACAAATTTTCTGGTATGTGTACTGTGACTAATTAAATATTGTATGAATATTATAAAATATATAATATTATATACAAATAATCAAATCATATATATACAATTAAAAATAACATTCTTTGCTTAAAAATAAAACTTCTTATTACCTTTTTATTAATAGCTGAAATATATAAAATTATAAATTAAAGAAAAAATCTTTTTTTCTGAAGGCAGAGTTAATAACGTTTTTTGCATGGAAATCGCATTATTTTTCATATGTTATTCTAAAATTCTAATTTAGGATTAAAAAATTACTTAAGATGCATTTTCCAAAAATTATTTATCATAAATATTAAATCTGAATATTTATGTCATTCAAAATCAGCGCGCTAACAGTGATCAATCGGGTTGTCAGCGCAGTGCAAGCGCAGTTGTAAAAGTGCTTCAGATGTTAATATAGAATCGTTTGGCTTTGCATTAAGACTTGCTCTTTAAGCTTCTCTTTTAAAATGTGCATCACGAATATCGTATGCACTCTTACCATGAGCGGTTGTAAAATAATATTAACAGGCCCTTTTTAGGGTCAAGTGATGTGCACGAACGATCAAACAACCTCCTCGTGGTGGACATTAGGTAAAGCTAATGCCGACGCCTCATAAACAAATAATACAATGCTATATCTTTTGGATACTTTTAGTAGCACTACAAAATGTATGGCGTCTTGAATCATAGATCGGCGACTCCGAAAACGCTTTATTGCATACCTAACTCGTAATTTTATGACTAAAATAATTTTTACACTTTTCAGCAGCCATATTGGATTCGCCATCTTGAAATTCTTTAACTAATAGAAAATTCGTAACCAGCAACCCCAAAACCCCTTTATTGCATACCCAACTCATACTTTAATGACAAAAAATTATTTTTACACTTTTCAGCGGTCATACTAGATTCGAAATCTTGATATTGTTTTAAACTAATAGAAAACTTGTAATCAGCGAACTCAAAAATTTTTAAAAAGGAATCGCCAGAGTAAAAAAAAATTTTTATGCAAATCAGATCACTCTTACTTCAATTTTTCAATCAATTCAATCATAGATTTTGTAAAATAATATAAACAAGCTTTTTTTTAGGTCCAAGTGATACCATTCCCTAAAATCATTGCTTGATCAATTTCAAGCAGTTTTTAAAAAAATGCAGTTAACACGAACACTGGATTAACGCGTGCAGAAATTTCGGTCCCGGTAGGGTTATACAGGACCTTATGGAGTATGTTTCGGTTAACACGAATTTCATATAGTAAGAACTTCAAACCCATTGGTTATTTTGTTCCACGTAACACGAACACGTTCATACTCCTTGGTAAGTTATTTTTAACATGATCGTCGCAGGCCCCTATGACCTGTGCATCGTATCCAAACTGTAAGGCAGGTATGTTAAAAAACTAATTGCTGTACAAGGGTGAATCGCAGTTCTGGAATCTCTACCCGAAAACTAATAATTTCAATATCCCACAGGACGTGTACATATTTACGTGAGATTGAGTTGTATTTTCATTATAAAAAGCTTATATTTTCAAATCAGTGGTGCTTTGCTGCTTGTAATTTTCGATAAAGTGCTCTGCGGGACAGTGAATAAAACTCAGATTGCAGGAAAGTTTGCCATTCCGAAATCGACCCTTTTCACAATCATAAAACATGAACACAAGATAAATTCAGCTACTGCATCGGGATCCTTCCAACATAAAGGAAAGCGTATGCGTACAGCTCAAAATGAAGACATTGAAACGCTTTTGATAGAGCGATTCAATTATATGCGTTCTGAGAATTTGCCTTTGAGTGGACCGTTACTTCAAGAAAAAGCATACTCAAGCGCATCTGATTTAGGGATTTAATGTTTCAAGTGCTCTACTGGTTGGCTCTGCCGATTTCAGAAGTTGGAAGTCTTTACAACCTTTTGCCTGACAGCAAGTAGTTGTATGTTTAGCTTGGTTCCATCTTAGTATGTATGTGATGAGATTTGCTAAAATTAAAAGCAAAAGAGAACGTTGTAAATGATGAAATACGGGACTCGACAGCAATCGGTTTGACAAATGTCCGCGCCCTAAATCTTCCTTTCTACGGTAGGTACGGTTATTGCGGAAAGAGATGTTGAGGTAAGGAACGGTATCGTGCGGGGCGAACTTGTGTCGGTAACGTGCCGGTAACGTGTAGATAACGTTTACGATAAATGGTAACCATAGGTGCGCCTATAGGTTAGCATTTATATCGGCTAAAATAGCATCCACAGGTGCTCCTGTTGGGTGCGATTTTGTGCTATTTCTCTTTTCGAAAACAAAACTCTCTGTACCTGAAGCCCTGATGATTTGAGAAAAGAAAAAGTTTGCAGTTTTGGTAAGGACCGTTCTTCTACATTTCTGTAAAAGTGTCCGTGTGTTTATTGTCCAGTAGCTCTTGGCGGAATTGATAAAATTCTGCTTTCTTTACTTCACCTGTTAGAAAAGAAGCATCTAGATGAAGTAATGGACTTTCCTACCTTCTGATGTTCAAATTCAGGCCAAGGGCCTGAATTGCGGCTTTGTAAAGAAACGCTCCTTTGCCAATCTTCTCGTAGTTCTTGACCATTCTTAGGAGAGAATCTCTGCCATTTGCAATAATGTAAGCTCTGCTTAGAAAAATTCCATTATGAAGACACTGGAGATTCAGAAGTCCTCATCCGCCTTGACGGCATGAAATGTATAATCGCGGAACAGATGAGCTCGTTCTTCGTCCATTAAACCACCCCAAACGAGTAGTGTAGAACCGGGAGGACAAGCATGTTATTCGCAGATACCTTGTTTAACGCCGACAGATTTGAAGACCAAATGCTTGTATCTGCTTCGGAGAGACTCCTTTACTGATGTCGCGCCCTGAATGCGGCTTTAAAGTATCGCAGATACGTATAGGGCTCTCCAGTGTCAACAAGTCTAATGACACTTATATCCACTTATATCTTTTGTGTACTGCTTCACGATATTTAAAGCACTCTAAAGTTTACTTTTGTCAGAAGCCTAGATCTTTAGGTCAGCCATATAAAATAAATGAGTGAACTTATGCTCGCCATGATTAGTGTCGCTACAGAGGTATCCAGAAGAATTTCGTAGTGTAAAAGATAGACAGAAGTCTGATGCGAAAAAGCAGAGGACTGATGGTGTCGCCCTGAAAGACGCCCCTATAGAAGGTGACGCTATTCCTTGCCAATCTATATTTTCCAGATTAGATAGTAAAATTAGTGTTCCGTAGAGGCAATTGACAGGTCGTGTGGATGGAATGCTGTGTCTTTGTAGACGCATCTGTCAATTAGTCGGTTCTGTTGGCATCCTGCTACACCTTTTTTCGATCCACGTTGTTCGTACATCTCTCTCCATTCAGACTTAATTCTTCCAACAATCCTGTTGTTTAGGACCGCTGTAAAAATCGTATACAGTGTGTTCAAACAACTTATTGTCCTGTAATTCTCTGGGTTTAAAAAGTTGCCTTTTTCGGTAAGATTATAGTGTGTCCTAACACCATCCACTGCGGAATAGGCGTTTCCGAATTTAAATAAAAGGTGAATATGCGGGACAGATTTTCATATGAAGAAATAAACTTCTTCCACCAGAAGTTCTTGATACTATCTGGTCCAGCAGCGGAAGAATTTTTCGAACCCCTCAGTGCTTTTTTAACCTCTTCAGCAGTGATTGATTGATATTCTTCCTCAGATGTTATAAGGTTCTTGCAAAACTCCTTGAAACGGATGATATTATCAGTATCTTCTTTCAAATCCAACGTTTTCGGGATCGTGTATAACTCTCTGCAAGCAGTCTCTACCTCGTTAGGCTTAGGTGAATTTTTGACAAAAACAAGGGAACGATGAAGAGGCGCGATGGGTGAGCCAAAAATTGTTAACTCTACCTAATGCATCTCTCGTTCTTCTGTATTTTCCGCCTTGCGTCAGATATCACCTGTATTTTGTCAACAATATGCTGTTTGATTGTCAGCAGCTTTGACTTTTCAGTGTGTGATTGAAGGTCCTCAGTTCTTGGGCGACCTTTTGAACCCTTCTCGTGAACGGTATACCAGATGTTATGTAGTCAATAACACACTGAACTCGGGACGCATTTTGTCTTCCTCATCCAATCTCCTTGTTCAGTTGATGCATGCATGTTTTTATCTCTTGATCCATCGTCGGTTTAAGTCTTTGATTTGATGCAGCCAAAGCTCTCGCAGCACGATAAACTGAACAATGTATGGTCCAGAGGTCGGGACTCCTCCAAGTTATCCTCACGAAGGGCTTACGAGAAACCTGCATGTTAATGTTCCTCCTCGTCCTGAAACCATTATCATCTCCCAGAAGGTGCCTGCTACCTGCGGTTGGCCTCAATTTCGCTTCCTGACCTTCATCTTTAGCTTGTTCATGTAGTGGTTAAGGAAGCGCTCCACGTACAGTTATCAAGATGTAGGGACGTTCATTTCGCAATTACTGATTCACAATGTTCTCAAACTCTGGGTGTTTCTGGCACCATAGAGTATGCATACGCACCCTTAAGCCTCCTCTGACAGGGATAATTCTGGCATCGTAGCAGTCTAGCGAGTCATCCTTCAGT
This sequence comes from Druon quercuslanigerum, assembly GCA_010014905.2. Lineage (NCBI taxonomy): Eukaryota > Metazoa > Arthropoda > Insecta > Hymenoptera > Cynipidae > Druon > Druon quercuslanigerum. The sequence goes on from JAAAKG020146108.1 coordinate 13,830, forward strand.
TGACTCATCTACTCAACGTGGGCGTTTCGCTGGTTCGTCGTCGCGTCTGCATCTAAATTATTTTCAGCACCCCGAAATCTAGGTGATCGGCATGATCTACACATATACTACATATATACCCTTTTCTTTACATTATACATTATATATACACACACACTCACACATATTTAAACGGTTGCGCTACCGCGCCACACAGCCACCGCCGGCAATCTTGCATCAGAACCGCGCCGCCGGTGATTCGACTTCAGCGTCGCCGGCGCGGCGGAGTATCGGCGCGCCGACGTAATCCTAAGTATATTTACATGTTAACAGATTCCTTACTGTCGGGTGATCCGGTGTCTCTGATTGGTAGCGAAAATTGCGGCTACCAATTAGAAGTTAAAGCAAACTGCAAGATTAACAACGATTTTCCTTCGCCTTGTAAAGTTTCTGAAATGCCAGTTAGCAGGTCTATACCGTGGATCCTTCAATTTATTTTGATGATATTTTGCAATTAGAGACAACTTTAAAATGTTCTGGATAATTTATTATTAAGATCAAGCAGATAACTATATTGCACCGAAAAGAATGGTTTAGCTCTCGCTACTATGCTATGACGATTTTATCATTTAAGATTTCTTGCAAGTTTTCCTTTTATTAAGAGTTTTATGCAAATAAATTATAAATATTGATTAATAATTTTCTACTTTTTTGTTTTTTTTATTAATAAACAGAAAATAAAGTAAAAAATATATTTTACAAACAAGCGCCGACAACTACGCGGCCACGCGGCCGCTGATAAATTTACAAAGGCGTCACGCCGGCATGCCGCCAGACGCCGATAAAATTTAGTCTAAATGCTGCCGCCGATCCAACTGACAACATTTGAAAAAAATGACAATTTTTCCCTCAAGACCCCTATTTTTGAACTTTTGTTATGCAAAAACTATAACAGACAAAAGTTGTTGAAAACTAAAAAAAAAACTTTTGTCTAAAACTTTTTTCAAAATAGTTTTGAACATTTTTTCTGAAAATACGAGGTAGCCTGAAAAATAGTGATTTTTTCAATTAATGTTTTCAAAAAAGTTGTGTATTTTTGAATTCTGAACAACTTTGGCCTCTTGTGTTTTTTTCGGAAACCTATTATTTTCTGAGATAATTGAAATTATCTAGAAAAATAATTTTGTTTGATAAAAAACACAAAAGACAAAAGTTGTTTAGAATTAAAAAATACACAACAGCGAAAATCTGGCAATCTGTCGATTCGAGGGTGAAGGAAGTGTAAATTTGCAATTTTTACAATTTTTCACCTCCCATAACTTCTCTCGTAGAATTGATTGGAAAAGAACGCAACCTTCTGTCTCATCGGAAAAGGGTCGCAAGTCATAAAATTTTTAATTGCATTCTTTTAGCACAGTACATTTTTTTACTTTAAAAGTATATTAGTTATGAAAGTGAGGAATTATTTTCGTTAGAACCTTGTAAAAAATGTGCACAGACTTTTTTTCAAAAACGTCACATTACGGAGCCGACCACTGTATTATGGATCTGACCATTTGCATGAGCGACTGAATTTTTTTTATATCCGATTTTTTTGTATCAGATTTCAAAATCGAATAACTCCGACATTTTTTAACCGATTTTCGAAAATAAACAAGATTCTTTTAGGATATTTTATGCCATTTATTTCAAACCAGATTTAGAATACAACGTCGATTAAATGACCCCCCTTATTCGATACGCAAAAAGCAACTCTTTTGCGGGCATTCTGCATAACATTGGCCAGCATTTCGGGCTTTATAGCGGCAATTTCTGCTCGTATATTAGCTTTAAGTTCGTCAATGGTCTTCCGTTTTCTGGCGTAAACTTTACTTTTCAAATATCCCCACAAAAAAAGTCTGGTACCGTTAAATCCGGAGAACGAGGAGGCCAGTCCAAATCACCATTTTTGGAGACAACGATAAGCACGCACAGTTTTTACAATTGAACGATCGTTTTTGATGTAAAGTGCTACAATTTCAGCGCGTTCTTTTGGTATGTATCGACTCATGGCTAAAATGGCACTAAATGACGTTTCGGAATCGTGTTTATTTGTCAAAATCGGCTTAAAAATAGCGGAGTTATTCGATGTTGAAATCGGATACATCCAGATGGCGCACCCTGTACATTTCTTCCGTATATTGTATTCAGAGGCTAATGAATAATTACAACTTTAAATACATTCTTTTTCACACAAAATTATTTCCTAAATACAAAAATATAATTTATTAAAAATAAACTATACATGACAGAACTTCAACATTTTCATAATTAAACTATAAGTTGTTCAAAAATTTAATCACAACTCTAGTAATTCATTTAGATTCCAATAGGCTTTTATACAAGTTGAAAAAATATAAACTTATTAGGTCAAGTTGAACGGATCAATTGAAGAAAAGACATAATGACCTTTTTCTATTTCTCTTTTACACAAAGTTTTTTTGATTGAACTCATGAGGGGTCAATATTTGCAGATTTTTTTGTCCTTTTGTAGATTCGAAATCCTCGGTTGTAGGTTTATCATTTTTATCATCTCGCTATTATATTTTTTATTATTGAGCGACATTTTTTGACATAGTGTAACATAATTTTGCTTTTGAAAAATGTTTCTAAAGTGTACGAGCACAGCAAACAAGACAGGTAAGAGAATCAAAATAAACGTTATTTGGACTACACTTACTCTAAGTGTACTGATGAATTTTCGAACGCCAACAAATGTTTTCATTTCAGTCGATAAAATTTCATCGACTTTTTCGGTATTTGTTTAAGTTCCACTCTGGTAAATAGTTTTAATATCAATAAAAGATTTGAGTATAAGGTTTTAATAGAAGCCTTAATATTTTCATTATGGAGCTGACCACTAAGGAGCTGACTAAACAGCTAAACTTAACCTTTTCTCTTGAAGTTTTTAACTTTGACGTTTTCCGCAAACCGGCAGTTTGTGCCTGGACTATAATTGTAAATAACCTTAAAAACACTGATAGGCTTCAGCTATTTCAAGAGACTTATCGCATTTATAGCATTTATCAACACTTTCATATTCTTTACGCAATAAAGTGTAAATATTTTTTGAAAGGAACACTTATTTCGTGGTAAACAGTTGAAGAAAGTTATAGTACAATAAAATATTACAAGTCTAAGACCTGGTGTGGTTTTTTCTGTGCGAAAAGCCGAAACCGCAAAGGTGTAAAGTTTCGAGGAAAGGGACCTTAGGATTAAAAAATCGATTTTCAGGTTTTTGATGACATTGTTAGTTTGAAAATTACTCTTTCATATTAAAAATAATTAAATTTGTATATGTTTTTTATATGCAAGAAGATGTAGTCGTATGTCGAGGAGATGACTTCCGGAAAATTTCAGCCATAACCACGTCTCACGACCGTGAGATAGGTGGTTACAGTCTGTGACGGAATCAATACGACGACCCGAAAAAAGTTTCGTGCACCCTGAGGACGACCCAAGGACAACCGACCTCTGCATTTTTCCCCCAACTGTTTTAGCATATTGTTCACACGCAGGGGTGCTTTTCAGGCTATTAATCAGTGAACGCGTGGCACTTCCAAGAGCGCCATGATAAGGACGAATAATTTAAGATAAGGACAATTAATTTAACAGAATAATCCGAGCACAAACGTCGCAACTCCCTTATAAGGTCTCTCTATACCTCTCTTTTTTTCATTCTCCTCGGCTACGACGTTTTTATCAGCTGGTGCCGAAAATTCGATAACGAACATGGTTCACTTCTCGAATTCAAGAAGAACTATGTCAGGTCTTGAGAGTATAACAGCAACAATAGTCGAAAATATAAAGTTCCAGTATATGCGGGACTTCTCATTCTCGACAATTGACTCTATTCCCCCAGGAGCGTTTAGCGGAACGATATTAAGGTTAATGCCGTAAGAGTGACAGAGATGGTAATAAAGCACTCTTAGTGCCGCATTGTGCCTTTGGATGTAGGTCGTTCCCGCATGAGTTGGACTACTAGATAGTATGTTTCCTAGATGGTAAAGGTGTGCGTGACACGCCCTGTAGCTATCATCGGGAATGTCTTGACTCAAAATGTGGCAAAGGTATGTTAAAGTGGAAATGAGACCGCCTTGATATGTTAAAATGAAACCCTCCGTGCCCGATTTCAATCGGGGTGATTTAAGGAAAGCAAAAGTTAGCTTCTGAATCTGGACTTTCAGCAGTGAGTACTTGAGATACATAAGATTAGATTCATTTTTCTCACCCCTGATACTGAAGTTAAGTCCGAGTGTTTCAGGAGCCTCCTCCGCTACTTTGTACAGAAACGCTCCTTTGCCCACTTCTTCATGCTTCCTGACCATTTTGAGAAAAGGGTCTCTTCCATCTGCGACTCTCTGTGCTGTACCCAGAATAATCCTGTTGTGAAGACATTCAACATTCAATATTCCGCGACCATGTTGGCAGCGTGAGATTTAGATAATATATATATATATATATATATCATACACACCATATGAAGTGTTTGTAATGATTACCCTGAACGGTGGATCACTTGGATCGTGGGGCGATGAAGAACGCAGCGAATTGCGCGTCATATTGTGAACTGCAGGACACACGAACATCGACATTTCGAACGCACATTGCGATCCTAACCAGTGCGTATATAAAACATACTAAAGTATAAAGGTTCTGCATATCAGGAAAATATCAATTAAAAATGAAATAAATGTGCTGTAGTCAAATTCGAAAAAGAAAAAAAACGGTTAACAAGAAGTCGCCTGCAAGCTTAAATGTTATTCCTATAATTATAAAACTTTTAAAATCAAATTCTCTTTTTCGAGTTTACATATTAATCAGTACGAAATAAATTTGCAATTGCATTCATTGAGAAAAGAAGAGTTAAAAACGTGGTAGACTGATTTATAATAATTTTTCATTGCTTAGTCCTTTTTTAAAAGGTTTATGACGTCGCGGCGTACCTGAAGCCAAAACGTAACAATTGATTTCGATGAAACTTTGCATAAATATAGTAAATAAGGTGCACATATGCCACTTTTTAGGAGAAACTGATCCAAAAACTTATCATGGAGTCTTGAATATACAAAGAATGTAATATTTTCAACATGCAGACGCAGACAGCTAAATCAATTGACCTATTTCGCATAATCTTTGTATAAATATAGTAAATAAGGTGTACATACGCTGCTTTTTTCAGAAAAAAAGTGGTCCTTAAACATAACACAGAGCTTGGTTTGGATTTATGTCAAAGATTAGAAATTCAGAAAATATGGAAACAATAAACCTACGATGAACTAAATTATACTGACTTTTACGTGAGTTACGGGCCGAATTCCATACTATAAGAAGAAAGATTGTGGAAGAACATCGAAAATAGTAGTATTCTTGCTGCACGCACGTTGAAGACAGTTTCATAAATATAATGTAAAAGATCTTTATCGATACGTTTTGCGTTACGGTCGCCATGCTGGGAAATGTAAAGCAATCGGTATCTTTAAAATAGTCAGCAAGAATTGGTTCTAGATCCAATATGGTTATTTTAAAAAAGATTCAGTATTTTTTTATTGCATGAAATAGGTTCTAACTTTTGTATTCGTATTACCAACGTTTTTCCTTTAAATTTCGAATATCTGTACATTTTGCGTTTTTTAGTTGACAGCAAATACATTGAGGCAATATTGAGGAATACTTTCCAAGCAGGTTTAGGCGATCGGAACTCAATTCATAAAACTTTCTTAGCGAATATAATCGACCAACTCATTTGTTTTAAAAGTTATCGCAAAAAAGTGAATTTAAAAATTGAGGCGATGATTTAGGTAGGTGAGGTGATTATGACTTCTTTTGGCAATATTGGTGGTAGGGGCGAGAATGTATGCCTCAGTTTATGATATTGAACACTTTGAAACGTTTTTCAAGACCTTATTCAATAATAGGCTCTATCTTCCTAGGCCCTGGGGTACCCATCCTCATCCCTGTCAGAAATATTGTCATTGAAACTCATTATTATCATACTGAACAAACATTTGGTAATATATATACTACGAATGTGGAGTAACAATTAAAAGAGGTTTGCCCTCGATATCACGTTTTTAAAGCCTAGCAATGGAAACATTGGCTTGCTCGATCACTGGATCGAGGTCCCTTCCGTAACGACATTGAATTTGGAATGCTGACGCGAATGCCCTACGGCCCGCACAGCGAATAAGAAAAAGCCCTTCATTGCGTTGTTGTAGTGGCCTACGAACGAATATTCACTGAGCGACTCACTTGATGTGGCCACCCTCCCAAGCTCTGCATGGGCGAACCTTTTTATTTTTCTAGTTACTAGAGGGAACAAAATAAGTTCTTTCAAAAAAAGTAACAAACAAAACACCCAGGGGGAGTCGATAACAACCCCTTTGGAAAAAGCATATTCCACTGTGAAGATAGTAATTAACGAAGCAGCCTTAGAATATACTTCAGAATCTGTAAGTGGAGAATCATCTGGGAGTAACCCTGGCGATAATATTGTTGGGGGATCAAACTAAACGTAAAAACCACGAAGAGCTAGATTGTGGAGAGCTGCCAGAAAGAGGTTAAGACGCCTATTGTTAAAACAATTGGGTAATTGGGTAATGCCATGACCATGATATTTACCCGATATGACAGGCAGTCTTTTCATTCCAGCTAAACCCGTGCTTGTTTCATTGGTGGTTATGAACATGACCTTAAAAATTACCGGGCGAATATGTCAACACGCGGATTAATGACGAACATTTTAATTAAAAAATGATTTTAAGCTATAAGTCATTCTATCGATTCTCATCCTAAAACATTCAATCAAGGGAAATGTTTAGCAGTCGCTTATTTGATGAGGGTGCAGGAGTTGAAAGTAAATGGAATAAGCAAAATTCAGTGCAGCGTTATCAGACAAAGGCCTGTTTTAAATTACAGCTGCTTATTAAATAAAAAGTATATTGTAGCATAAAGAGAAGTATTAGATAAATTTATAATTATCATTATAAATTGCGTAACACTTTTCTACGCGTTAAAAATCTCAATAAATTAATAGCAGATAATCATTACAAAAGAACAAAAAGGATATTGTAAATTATTATTTTAATATTTGGATTATTTTTAAAATTTGCTGGCAAAATAGAGTGGTCGGTCATTTTTAAATTATCATTTTACCCTGGGTCAGTAAAGCAGAGAGGTCAGCCATTTTAAGGTCATTAGATAAATCTGCTATAAACTTAGTCGATATCTGTGACAAGTCAGTCTTGTCTCAGTTTGCATTGCCATCGCTCGGTAATGAGGATTTATAAGCCGTTGGAAATCACTACCACGGATCTTTGCAAGAATGTTGCTTGTGAATATAAGATGCCACACGCTTGTCATATGTTGTTTGGATTCCCCACTCTTAGACTTTGTGACTTAGAATTCGACGCTTCCTAGGTAACTATCTACCTAATTTATATGTAAGTGGATTAATGCCATAACTACATGTTACTAAATAAGGAATTGGAAGGGAAGCTTCTAATGTGTCCCCTAAGGTTTTCCATTTTTCTTGTACCTTCTTCCCTATTCCATTACTCACCCTCCACACACTTACTTGGTAGTGAGATGGCGACCTACAGTTTAAGGTGGGTTACGAAGGCTAGTGTTCACCGCATGGGCCGCCGAGGCTTTTGCAGAGTGCGAGGCAGGAATCAAACACGCAAGCCGACAGAGTGGGTCCAAAGCCTACGCTTTAGCACCCATGATCATCATTCTACTTTACTAATTAAGGTAACTTATACATCTTTTAACTCAACTTAATTAAATTAACTTTTAACTGATTAGATTACCTTATAAACAATGTATAATAACTAAAACTAATTAACTTAAACTAATAGGAGAGGGGAATAGTATAAAGCACAAAAAATTTTTAAAATTTAATATTTATATTTATTCAATAATAATCTTAAACTAGTTTGAGAAAAATAGAACACATTCATTTTAATCGTACAATGATGGGAAAGTGCTGTATTTATTTACAAGTTAGTACGGCCAATAATTACCTAGATAAGTTGGAAAAAAGTCACAAAGTATAAGTGCGGGGAATTCAAATAACATGCAACAAGCGCTCAAGAATCATGTGTAGTAGATTTCCGACTTTTGATAAAAATGTATGACCGACCGTTGGCAATACCAACTGACACAAGAACGATTTGGCAGATATATTGACTAGTATTACAGTAGCGCCCATAGCCATCGAAGGGGCGGGCAGTTTAAAGTTTTTATTTTTTGAACTCCAGCAATTTAAATAATTTAATTAGAATTAATAACATTTATTTGAATTCAGATCTAAATAGTATCAAGAGTGACCAAAAATTAATTGTGTTGATTTCATTAAACATTTCCTGTTTTTCCATTTCGCCAGAACATAGTCACGTTTTCTTCGAAAGTTTTGAAATTACTACTTCCTATGGTATAATCATCGTTTTAAAAACAAATCAAAATTCGAGCGACATCCAGTATCGTTTTTAGCCATGTTCAGTGATTCTGCTTGATTTAGAGTTTAGTTTCCGGTTTGCCTCTGTCGTGAGAAGTCGTTTTCAAAGTTATGAAATTCATAAAAACTATTTTTTGTGTGGTTGTGCAGTATTGAGCTAAAAATGAGCTTCAAACGTAAGTCGAGTACACAGAAGTGGAAGGAAAAAGAAGATAGAGAAAAGGAGGCATCGAAAGGGCATCTTTCATTTAACAGATTTTGTAAGGTTTGTAGACCTGAAGCTGAAGCTTCATTAGATCTTTCTTCAAGATGAAGTCTTTCGGACCCCACGAAGACACTGCCCAATGTTTCTTAGAAACAGCTTCCGATGATGGTAATTTCAGTGATAATTTAAGGGCACCGTCTTCATCTCAAATTTCGCGTTCATTAGCCCCCATTATGTTACCATATTTCGATGTAGTATCTCCTACTTTTAACACGAAAGAGAAACTGCCATTCATAATTTATCTACACATTCTTTATCTCGAATTTTGCCTTTATTACCCCTCTTTTTGAAACATATAAAAGTTTGGCACAGTGTTTTCCAAAAGATTGTGTAGATGGTGAACCGATGTAGTGCATTATCGCAATATTTCTATCAATTTACAAACTAAAATTTTGAATATCAATAATATTTATCAAAGTATAATAAATTAATGTCATCTTTGTTAGTTTAAAATACGCACTATTGATCATCTGTTGATTCATGAAAATACGACCATTCAGGTTATTTACTTTATATACTGCCTTCAACCTTTTCAAGGATTTACCGCCTTAATTGTCTCCTAGTCATATGTTCGTCGTTGTCCAAAACACTATAAGGTTTGTTATATTAATAATTTAAAAATGTGATTTAAAACGAAATGAAAAAGCCTCTTCAATTTTTATGAGGATTTTTCTAACTTTTATTCATACTTATCTGTGCTTGGAGTCATACATTTAAACTTTTATAAATATAACAACGTATTCGTTTTCTCTAAAAAACTAATCTAATGAAGGTATTTTGTTTGCATTTTTTTTATTTTCTTATTTACACATATTTAAATTAACAATATTAAAAATAATGATTGTATTAATTTATTCAGATATTTTTGAAAAAGGCACGCAGTGATGCCGAAACGTCGAAATAAATTGGAGTTACAAGTGAAATCTCCGTTTTGTTTTAATTTGATGTGACCGTAAGACATAACAAAAAATTCTACAACATTTTTATACATTGTCGGTCGAAGATTGGATTGATTTTGGTTTCCGAAATCGTTATATTAATGTAGAACAGAGCGAAGAAACTACTCTATTGTTTACCGTGCAGAATTCACAGCACACTTCCATAAGCTCAAAAATCAGCGTTTGCATTACCTGAAGGCTGTTCCGCGACACGAAAGTGGAAAAAGCTACACGAGAAAGTCCCTGAACACGAGAGCAGTGTCGCAAACAAAAATTCGTATGTCAAATGGTAAACAGAACGGAGAAAACTACGAACAGAAACTTCGTTGAGTGACTTGTTGTTTAGGAACATACAACACGATCGAGAAGTGTGGAAAGAAATTCTAAGAAGATTTTTACTTGTGACCTTGTTTCTTACTGAAAGATGGTTTGGTTTTCTGCGGGGACAGTGACAAAATTGGAAATCCATCCAACGGGAACTTCTTTGGAATCCTTGAACTTCTAGCTAAATACGACCCGCTTCTTAATGAGTGCCAACGAAAATTCCGTCACTCTCTAAAAATTGAGAAAAAATTACAAGTGCATCACTTATCAGCAGATATTTAAAATAAATTTATGGTTATCTGTGCAAACTAAGTAATAAATTGTATTCTTCAAGAACGCAAAAATTCAAACTATTTTTCACTCATTAAAAATGTATTCCAGATTCAGCTCACGCTTAACAAACTGCATTTTTAATTCGAAGTCAATTTTACTAATAAGAATGAAGGAATCTATAAAGTTGAAGAGCGTCTACTGGCCTTTTTTGACTATACTCAAAAAAACGGGGAAGCCATTACTCAGCTTATAATTTAAAAACTGGGGGAATTGAAAATTCCTTTAGCAGATTTTCGAGGACAGGGATATGACAACGGCAGCAATATGAAAGGTGCCTAAAGAGGAGTTCAGGCGTAGATACTGTCTGTCAACAACCTTGCTGTCTATTCTGCCTGCGCTTGTCACTCTCTCAACCGTTGTGGAGTACAAGCAGTTGAGAGTTGTTTGGCTTTCCTCACATTCATTTGTGTAATAGCAACATTGTAGACAATATTTAGTTTCAGTCCACAGAGATAGAAAATACTAAAGAATAAAATAGATTTCTCTCTGCATTCAACTTCTCGAACTCGATGGTCGGGCAGGATTAACGCCTTTAAACCACTTGCTACTTATCTTCCAGGAGTGGCAGACACACTGGATAAGTTGCCATTATTGAATCTGTTAGCAGAATGTTGTAGCGATGTCAATGGACTCAAAAAGTATATACGGACATTAAACTGATTACTTATGACATCGGTTTGGGTGAAGATTTTAAAAACCATTGACATTATGAATAAGGTAATTTAGGCACGAGGGGTAACACATGATGTCACGTGTAAAAGTTTATACAGCTTAATTAAAGAGTTGCAAGCTCAGCGTGATGAAGGGCGAGGGAAAATTTGTACTGTGGCAAGAAACATTGGATGGCCTGAATCTCTTCAAGAGGAAACCAAGAGAGGTTGCAAACGGAAGCGAATGGCAGACGAGGTCGACCACCAAGACTGAAGATGACAGAGTAGAAAATGCTGCATCAGATGTGAAATTCAAACGAGAAGTAGACTACGTTATCGTAGACCATGTAATTCAGAATGTAACAGAGCGTTATAAAGCAACGAACACACCTTATAAAAGTTTCTCTGTTCTTTGAAAGTTTTGCATTTCATCGGAAGTAAAAATTAAAAAACAAGCAGCTGATCTGGTGAAAAAATACAGCACTCAAACGAATTAAAAGCATCCTGCGGATCACAATCTGTCACGAGTGGCTGTCCAGTCTGGGTGTACTATCTCTGACAGCTCTACTTGTGAGAACAGCCAACATGTAAGCTATTATTGACGCTTTTGCATCAAAGAAGGCTAGGAAAGTTAATATTCAAGATTAAAGTGAGTTCACTGTAGAATACGAGAATGCAATGCACGATACATCCAGTATTTTAGATGTTAATAATTCGATAACATTATTCAGTCTATATTCTAATAGAAAACTAGGTTTTGGCATTTAAAAATCTTTTATAAATTAGCATCAGAAGAACGGGGAGGGAGGCGATAATACAGAACCCTGGGGCCCGGAAAAGCTCTTGGCTGCCCTGGTAGCGCTATCTGTTGTCTAATGTCTATATGTTAAAACTAAAACTGATCACAGCCCTGGCGGACAGGAAGTAGTACGCTACAGCGTACTTTGATAGTATCAACATTTTTGTTGCAGCGGTAAAAAAATACCTGTCAATTACATAGCTTTAAGTCGCCTTCAGTATAAGTTATGACATTTTTTAACATTTTTTAACATTTCAACATGTTAAATGCCCATCTTGCTGCTTTTTGAGATTTTGTTGCATGATACGGAATGGATACTATGCGGATACTATGAAGGTACACGCGAGCGTTTCCTTTCCGTTCATTCAAACCGCCAGGGAGACTGAGGTATACAAATAAAATAAAAATAGCTGATCTCTCAGTTTTACCGACACAGGGAAAAATCATAACCCAAAAGTTAGCAACTACCTTGCTTCACCGACTAAGTGTAAAATAACAATGAAAAAAATTACAAACCACTCTGCTCTATCGACCAACGTTAAAATGATCATATAAAAACTATACGTTTCCCTGTTTTACCAAATGATGTTGAAATAATAGTCTAAATAATTATCAACTTCCCAGCTTTACTGGCCGATGACACAATGATAATATAAAAATGCCGATCTCCCTGTTTACTGACACATAGTAAAATCACGCAGTATGAATTTGCCTTACCGACTGACGGTAATATCCGCCGTCGAAAAATTGAAATGGAACAGAACCTCAATCAGTTGGAAAGTAGAATCAGAAAGAAAAGCATTGACTCTCAGTCAGAGAAGTGTTTTTGACGCAAAGAAATTTCTTTAGAGTCAAAAATATTTTTTTCTTTCAAAGAAATGCTTTTTGTTCCAATGAAAATTACTGCACATATTCATATACCATCTAAAATTAATTACACATTAATCGCAGTAGACTAACCTTTAATTAAACACGCATACGGTAGGAAAATTAGTCATTATTTAACTGAAATATTCAAGATATTTAAAAATACATGTTAAACTTGTTGAAGGTTAAGTAATATAGAAGTTTAAATAAAGAATTATTTTAATATTTTAGATTAAATGCGTACCTTGTTCGACTGTAAATTCAAATTAGCATCATATAAAATCTATAGTTTCCATAGTAAAATTGAAACTTTCACATGGGAAATGAATATTCTTATAATAAAGCTAGGTGAATGGAATAGTTTATCATATTTAATTCTGTTTCGTCACTTTTGAACATATAATGGAGTTAGTTAATATATGACATTATCCATAAGATAGATAGACCTGTGTAAATAGGTTGAAATTAACACTAGAATGGCCGAGGTGGACCGCTCACCTGAACTACAGTGCCCGTTAAAATGACCAATATGAAACCATCCTTGTTATCATGGTGTCAATAATATCTGATTGATGCGTATTGATGTGGATTCGTGGTTTCATGATGTGAAAAAGTGATAATGTCGTACTTTCCACAAAAGAGGCGATCTCTATTTTTTCCAATGCAAGGAAACTCGTTCAAGGTGCAGAGACTTCTTTGGTACTTGGCATTACGGAGAAGCCAGTGTTTAATCCCATATTTGTCTGTCTTACTATACATAAACTAAAAAAATGGTCAACAGCAGTAGCAGGCATACACTCATATTCTGAGAAGGTTTAAATCATGCAACAGAGTTCTTTATAAATTTATTCAAAATCTCCAAAACTAAACAAGTCAGAAATTTTTCTATGAGCTCTTATGACACGATTAGCGCACGATTATTTCCTAAAGTTCAGCATTCCGCAAGCACTTGATGCGAATAAGCTTCGTATTCCAAGAAAGTGCTTAATCCATTCAATAAACTTTTTTATTCTCAACTCTGATTGAGCGGAACAGGAAGAATGTAGGGAGGAAGACTACCTCATACATCTGTAGGATGATTGCAGCACTTGGTATCTGGCGAATATTTGAGTGTAAATGTGGTTCACTTTGAGTGAAGATAAAAAAACATATATGTGTCAAAATGACTACATGATGGTTCAAAGTATACATGGTGCATTTTAACAATAATATAACTAATTAACTAACTTAATATGGTAACTTAACCCAACGGAGACATGATATAAGTTCTGACTTTCAGTGTCCCTTATGGAGAATATACATCTAACCGATACTATGAGAAGAACCTGAGCAAGAAGTTTGACTAACTTAAAAGGAATGCTACATCTAAGCAACTATCGCCCCATTGGACCTATCCATATATAAGGTAACACTTAAAGCCAACAATTCTGTGGAAGCCTGTTCAAGTCTAAATCCCTAAGATTTACCTTGAATTTAGGTAAGATGATGTCTTTGTTGAACTGTTGATTTATCAAGTCTAGTCTAGGCTATCAGACCTCCGTCCCATACAACCAGAGTAGATGCTAAACCTGTAGGCCTACTTAAACTTGCGCGCTGCCGTACTGGAGTCTACCGTAGGTTGAAGGTATCGCCGACATATTCTAGACAGCCTTTCTTCACCAATACTCAGCATATTTTTTAACCAGTTCAGGTAGTATAAATTATCTTCACCTCCTGAACATACCTAAACCCCTATACCCCTATAGCGTAGATTAGAACATTTGAAACAAGGTCCTGGTACAAGATTTGATTAGTGAGCCGAGACTTCGAGCTACCTTGGAAGACCTGCCGCGTCGAATCTACAGCAATCTTGGTAGCAGCCACCCTTTTGATAGAGATCAGAGCAAAGGCACCTGAGCTCCCGAATAACTTACCTAGGTCATTGCATTCCCTAACCATCTCCAATTGGTTTATATACAAAGTGAAAATCGGAATCGAAGGCTTCTTCCCCCTATGGAAAACCATGGTCTTCATCTTCGATGTATTGACCCCCATATTATGGGTATTAAAATATTCAGCAAGAGCATTTCTTTTTCTCTGGACATGAAGATGAGGATCAGCAAGCATCACGATGTCATCGACATAAGCCAGTAGAAGAACCTCAACCCAATTATCAATTTAGGCACTCGAAACATAAAGGGCACATAAACTCATTCCGCCGACTAAGTATTGTCCAGCTTGAACCAACATAGAATGAACGAACATGTGCCCTTTCTGTTTCGGGCCCGTCAATTGAAATTTCCCTCATTCCCCGACTGACCTGGAAATCTTCCAGATCACTAATTGTTAGAATAAGAAAGACCGGGCTAAGAAGCTCAGATTGAAGAACGCTGCAATTCACGGAAATAGTGAATGCAAGGCCCACTGGGGTGCCAATAGTCACTAGGGTGGTTCTTATTAATACTTGGTGAATTTTTTTCTCTCGAATGTCTCTGCTCTCATCGCCCAGTTTTTTTCGAATGTCCAAAAAAATCTCAAAATTTGAGCAAAATCAGTTAATATTTAGGAGTGGCGCAAAGACCATGAAGTTTCCCATTGATTTAACTTGGAAACAAATCAGCTTTTTGTAAATCTAATATTCAAATGCGATAATATGTTACATATAATTAGTTGTTTCAATATATTGATTAGGATAGGTCAGAGAATAAGAATCAATCATAAATTATGAGGTTGAATAATTTTAAGCCACTCTTATGGGTTCCCAAAGATATAGACGCCTTTTAAAATTTAAAAAAAATCATTAATCAGTAATTTAATAAATAATATTCAAATGTTAAAACAATTTTAATTTGTTAAAAATTTTTCAGTTAACTCGCGAAATGAACGTATATTCTACAGTTAAGGAGCTATTTAATGAATGATAAGAATAAAATAATTTTTTTGAACAATTTGATAATTATTTAAATAATACTTGTTTGTTCAAGAATATATTTTATGTAAAAAAGCAGAAGAAACATTTTACCTCACTAAATTTTCAACAAATTTTAATATTTTTTAATACTAATTTGTTTATTAAGAATAGTCGTAGAGGTTTAAATAAATTTTTATTGTTTAAACCATTTTTATACATATTTTATTTTTGCTATTTTACGAAATATTGAAGTATTTTTATGTTCTACTTTGCTCTTTAAGAATACTCTTAAATGTTTAGACAAATGAAAATTACTTAAGATTTTTTTACTGATTTGAGGTGTTTCTTTATTAGTAAAGAGGACAAAGTGCGTTATTACCTTAATCTAACTTTTTTGTATTGTGGGCTTTGGTTTTGGTAATCCATCGCGATAGTCACTAACAACTTGCAACAAATACTGCTTCTGTACTTCGTTCCTCGTAATTATTGGATCAGTCATTAATTTGACGCTTCTTTCTGAAGTATAATTCACGACTTTCAGGTGTTTCAGCTTTTGCAGTCCTTTTGGAATTCTTCGCTGGTTTCATATTCCACTGGAGGATGATGAAAAGGCACTGATATATTAAATCGCTCGAACAATTATCCATACTTGACTGTAATGAAGTCTTCAATCCTTCTCTTAACGAAATTCGAAACATCCTTCGGATCAATAATCAGCCGTTTCGTATCATCATCAGTAATTTCAGAAGATTCAAGAGCCTTAACGATTTTCAATTTTAATGCTAGGGGTACTTTTGAGTCAAGAAATGCATGGGAAATGTCGGGATAGATATTTTTATACTCGTGAAGCTTTTGAAAAAATTGAAGATCTTGATATGGGGCTTGCACAGCAATTGGCGCATGAAACCAAGCTTTAACGTATAATCTTACGATAAAGATGCAAACATCTCGGTAAGCGTTTTTATCGAATGTTTTCATCTGAAATTGCTATCGAAAAAGAAACATCTTAATGCAATAAATGGCTTTAACCATCCACGCAGCATGATTCATAGCTCCTAGAGATCAGAAATTCACTCTGCGTGATGGGTATCACCAAGAAAAATGACAACTATCTCGAGTAATTCCCTACAATTTTCCCTATATTGAGGGTTTTGTAAATACTTAATTGCAAAATCCGTGATATTTCCTGAAACATCTTCCAATGCTGTTTTAACTGTTTCATCTTTAATTCCAGACTGGTAATTTATGACATTAGTTTTGGGTCATGCATTTTGAAAAACCTTGAATAATGATACTGAGGGTCTCGAAGTCACTCCGAACTTTTCTTCAAACACAAATCTGAATATAAACTCTGAATGTGGCGTCTGCAAATCAAATACAATAAATCTTTTTCTAAATGTTGTCCCAACAAAACGCAAGCAATATTCAGTCGCCGTGCATTTTATGCAGTTGAATCATAGCAAAGACCTAAAACATTGTCAGAGTCCATTCTTCAAGTGATTCATATACAGCATTAGCTTGATTTCGTCCTGTCCCAGAAGATAGTTTTGGAACGCTAAGAAGTTTTTCAACCCCATTTCTTGTCACTATAATGGGTATTCTATCAACATCTTCATTCCCCGTCAAGTCGGGAAGCAATTTTTCATCCCAGTGGACAATGCACGCTTCGATTTCAAAAACTGGAAATTCGCCCTGAATTTTTTTAGCGTATTTTTCACGGAAAATTTGACAAATTCGCTAAATCGATGCTCAATTTATAACGATATTATTGGTATTATGATCTACTGCTTCAGCGGTTGCAAGTAAAATATGCACTGCATTTCTGTCACTGACTTTACACTTGTCCAATGCCGAGGCCAGTTTCAACGTAATAGCAAAATTTCTTGCTCTCTTTTTTAGATCAGATGGACCTTCTCAAGTTTCCTGTGTAAGTGTAGATTCGATTGATGCATTTCCCCCGCTACGTATACTTCAGGAAGATAACAGTTCAACAAGCTGATCTAAAATTGATGTACTTGGAATTAATACCTAAATCTCTTTCAGTTTTTTTAATAATAAGTTTTAAATTGAGAATAGTCGCACAAGTCAGCTTCAAAAAGATCTAGGTTTTGTTCCAAAACCATCAATAATATTCGACAACCCCTTGAAATTCACCCCTATCACTTTTAATAAAAAATTTCCAAAATGTCGATATGTAAAATAGCCGTAAAATTTTCAAATAGAAAATACTCACAAGCGCCACCTTTACAAAGTTCCATATTATGTTACCAACTTCAAAATAATCTTCAACAACCCCCCAAAATAATCCCTATTTATTTAGCATACTCGTCCGCCATAGTGGATCCACCATTTTGTTTTCTAAATTTTTGACATCGGATTCACAATCAGCGACCGTAAAAACTCCCGAGTAACATAATTTGACCAAATTGATAATTTTATCCAGCTTCTTCGCGATTCGGTCCCACTGTGGAACGATATAAATGTGGAAAAAATCAGTGAAAATGGTACATAAATGAACAATTCTTTGCACAATCTTCTGTCCAGAGTGGTACGTATAGGGAAGGGGTCTTTGTGTAGTTGTCGTAAATTTTACGACAGCGCGCCCGCTGAAAGGTTGTGTTCACTTTCTAATCTTTTCTTAAACCGATCTTCATTCTCAGAAAAATCTACACCAATTCCACTAATGTAGCCCGGTGAACCTTTATGCCGTTGCAAAAGTTTTGATACGCGTTTTAAAAAGCAAGCACCTGAAACTTGTGTATTAGATAGCAGCTTATGATCGACAATTTCATTGATGTAACTTCCAACCAAATATAAATCTCTCATCGTTCCATTTTGAATTAAAATAATTTAAGGGCCACACTGCAGACGGGCATAAGTGCCAAAATTTCGAAAATCGGTTTATTGGCTTAAACTACTTGTTTTCCCATAACTCGTGCACCTGTAAAGATTTTGGTCCAGTTCGACATGAAAGTAGGCCTAGAAAAAAAAATCAGTGCATACGGGCGTAAGTGCCACGACGCTTGCTGGCGTAAGTGCCATGTTTCAAAGTGTGATATCACCACGGCGTCATTGATTTTTAGAGCACATGCCGATTCTGATTTTTTGAAGTTTTTCCGTAAAAAATTATCAATTCTTGAAAAGACATAGTTGCCACAAAAGTTACTTTGTATGTATCAAAAATGAAGCTTTCTAGTGCGCGCCGATGTTCGACCAAGGCTTTCTTCTTGCACATTGTTATCTTTTGCAAAACGCTCTTTTTGCTATTCAATAGAGCTAACCAATGGCTCAAAAG
>JAAAKG020146111.1:0-10739 GCA_010014905.2 Druon quercuslanigerum
TATTACGAGAAGCTTGGACAATACATTTTCACGATTTCGAGCGTCGGGCGAGTTATTGCACCCGGCGGCTCAATTGTGATGTAAAACACGATGCGGTAGAAAATTCACTTGACAAAGTCTGGGTCACTGAGGTTAAGGATATAATTTAGAAGTTAAAAAACGGTAAGATTTCTGTGTAGGCCGTATAGTTCAGGTTTAAATCGTAAAAAGAACATTGGGAATGAGCAAATTCAGTTTACAAAAAAATGACAGAAGTTGCAATAAATTTATAATATCAAAATTTTTTTTAATGCTCTTTTTTTTAACAGGAGAATTAAACTACGTCTGTTTTTATACCAATGCATGTTATGAGGGACAAACTCAAGTTCGAAGATAGAGATTTTTGTTGAGTCTGTATTCGTTAAAGCCGAAGGAGCTTTAACAAAAGAGAATTCATAATCACCAAATTACTGTTTACGATGCTTTGACGTTTAGTTTTAAAAAGTCTGAGTACAAGTATGGGGAATATACCAAGACCGAGCGCATAGCGCGAGGGAAATACATTATCCTGCGCAAAGCGCGAGATAAATATATTGTATATTTATCATCTCAATGTTTGACTTTTTTTATTATTAAAATTTTTTTTTTCATCTATGTAGGTTGCGGCTTTTTGAAAAAATGTAATACTTAAGCATAACAGAGTAATAATTATGTTATTACTTTGACCTTTGTGACTTAATCAATTTCTTAGAAACGGTTACAGACATTTCTTTGGACCCGATTTATGCCTACAATTTGGTGAATGAAAAAAATCATAACATTTTGAAGTTTTTACGAAACTTCAAGTATTTTCAAGGGTTTTAAAAAGGATTTGAAGGAGTTTCAGGCAGAGTCAAGGAATTTTAAAGGACTTTTAAAGGATTTCAATGATTCTTGGTACTTTATAGATTTAAAACGTTTTGAAGGTTATGCATAGGTTTGGAAAATTTTCAAGGGATTTTAAGAGTTTCCATCTGATTTCAAAGTCTCAAAAAATTTTACTGGATTTCAAAGATATTTAAGAATTTCAAAGAATTCCGTGCGATTTATTTAAATTCCAGTAGATTTCATACAAATAGGATTAAGCTTTCTTTGGGCTTTTAAAGCATCTGAAGGAAGATTTTAAAGTGAGTTTCAAAGTATTTTTTCTGATTTTAAAGAGCTTTACTGGATTTGAAGTATTTTGACGAATTTCAAGATACTTCCAAGGATTTACGGAGTTTCAAACATCTCAAAGGATTTCGAATAGAATTTACAGGTTTTCAAGATTTCACAGGCAATTTCAAAGGGTTTCATGGGCTTTAAAGGATTCCATGAAACTGCAAGGGATTTTTAAAGGTTTTAGTTGATATTCAGGGATTTCATGGCTTTTAAAAGAAGTTTATGGTAGGACTTTTAATATGCCACAGGATTTTATTGTTTTTCAAAGTGTTTCCTAGCATTTTAACAATTTAATGGGATTTCAAAAGATTTCGTGGGATTCAATAGTAGGTGTTACAATATAAATCTCATTTCAAATATTAAATTTGGTGTAAATAATTAATTTATTACTTTTTAATGTATTAAATAGTGCAGGATAATAGCATAAATGAGAATGCTGAGTGTGATGAATATTGGTAAATATCGTGGAGATTCCTTCGTGGGTTCTTCGTATTTCCTGTCGTTGTTGTCATCGCCGCCGTCGTGGTCTGAAATTGGCAACGTTGTTATTGCAACCGTTCCTGGAGTGATACTAGGCAGATAAGAGATATCTCCGATTTTAAAAGTTTCTCTGAGAGTTCTAGCCTCCCCTGAGTGGCCAATGTCGTCAAAGCATTTCGTTCCATCCTGTCCTGCTAATTCTAAGAGTACCTCTTCACCGCCTGGATGCTCTTTCAGGAATGTTGTCAAATCATAGACGCCTCCGTCAATAACAATCCACAGATCTTTTTCAGCATTATGGCTAGATATCTCTAGTGCAGAGTAAACTTTCGTCATCTTGCTTTTGCCTTCCTGTAATTAAATGGAAATTTTTTAATCGAAATTAGCTCATTAAGTTGGATTAGCAGTAGAATGAATGAGAATGGACGTAATTGAGTTTTTATATTACCGCAGCATTTAGGTTCATCAAGCTAGCACATCCACAATCGAAATTCCTAAATTTCTTTGCACCAGAATTTTGGGCTTTTTTGGGCTATTTTTAGGCTATTTTTAGGCTATATTGCCGATTTTTGGGCTCCACTACTTATTTCGAAAATCCAAATTTTAAAAAATTATAAAATTAAACACATCAAAATTTTGGACTTTTTTTGGGCTTTTGAAGGGGCCAACAACAAATTTCCAAAAAACACCCCTACCAAAATTGAATCTTCCCCCCATGTGAAAACGGCAAATCGGAAAAAACAAAGTGCACCCAAATTTTGGGCTTATTTTGGGCTTTCGAATGCACGGAAAAAATTCCATGAACCACCCCCTATGTGCAAAAAACCACCCATTTGCCAAAAATGAAATCTGTAGACAAAAAAGCAGATTAGAATTTAAGACTTATTTTAAGCCCTCGAATGCACCACAAATAATGTTCCAAAACCACCCTTAAGTAAAAAAATCACCACATTTGAAAAAACTCATACCTAGCAAAAACAAATTAGAAGGCAGTGTTGGCCCTTTCTTGGGCTCTCGAATGCTTGAAACTTTCTGTTTTCAAAAACCACCCCTACATTTAAGAAATCAAACACATGCATATCAATTCGAAATTGAATTTTCAAGGAGCCCAAAAATGAGAGAAAATATAACCTATAAAATTTCGAGTAAAGATTATTTTTTTTAAAAGTGATCTGCGTGGCGTCAAGGGTTTGTTTTTTAATGTTAAAGATTGGAGACCAAAAGTCGGTGTTGGAATTTCTGAGAAGCCCAAAAATCACAGACACTATTTTTGTTAGGGAGGGGTTGATTTTAGACTTTGATGCCAAAATATCGAACCGGGAATTTTTTAGGAGCCCAAAATTTGACTCCATGGACACTGGAAAATTCTCAAAAAGATTATTTTTTGACAAAATCTTATCTGCGTGGTAGGGAGTGGTTGATTTTAGATGTTAAGGGTTGATGCTAAAATATCGAAATAGGTATTCTTGACGAGTCCAAAAATCAGAGTGGGTATTTTCAAGGAGCCCAAAAAACAGAGACTCCATGGACACTGGAAAATTCTCAAAACGGTTATTTTTTGACAAAGTCATATCTGCGTGGTAGGATGGGGTTGATTTTAGGCTCAAAAACTTTTCGTTTAAAATAAACCCTTGAAAACAGGTAAATATAAATTTAAAAATTTTTTTTTTAGAAGTTTAAATTGTGAATAGAGTCACTGATTTTTGTGCTGCTCAAGAATTTGAACTCCGAGCATTGGACTACAGTCCACGACGTTCAAGAACAACCTCTTGTTACCAGCAAGATACGACTTTGTCAAAAAATAATTATTTTTGTAACATAGTCTCTAATTTTTGGGCTCCTCAAAAATACCCATTTCGATTCTTTGGCTTAAACCTTTAACATACAAAATCAACCGCCCTCTAACACGTAGATATGACTTTGTCAAAACATAATCTTTTTGAGAATTTTCCAGTGTAAATGAAGTCTCTTATTTTTAGGCTCCTCAAGAATACCTATTTCGATATTTTAGCATCAACCCTTAACATACAAAATCAACCTCCCTCTACCACGTAGATATGACTTTTTCAAAAAATAATCTTTTTAAGAATTCTCCCGTGTCCATGGAGTCTCTGATTTTTGGGCTCCTAAAAAATACCCACTCTGATTTTTGGGCTCCAACCCTTAACGCCTTAAATCAACCCATTTCTACCACGTAGATATGACTTTGTCCAAAAATAATCTTTTTCAGAATTTTCCAGTGATAATGAATTCTATCATTTTTGGGCTCCTCGAAAATACCGATTTCGTTATTTTAGCATCAACCCTTAACATCCAAAATCAACCCCTCTCTACTCCGTAGATATGACTTTGTCAAAAAATAATCTTTTTGATAATTCTCCAGTATCCATGGAGTCTCTGATTTTTGGGCTCCTAAAAAATACCCGGTTCGATATTTTGGCATCAATCCTTAAAGTCTAAAATCAACCCCTCCCTACCACGTAGATATGACTTTGTCAAAAAATAATCTTTTTGAGAATTTTCCAGTGTCAATGGAGTCTCTGATTTTTGGGCTCCTTGAAAATACCCACTCTGATTTTTGGGCTCCTTGAAAATACCCACTCTGATTTTTGGGCTCCAACCCTTAACGTCCTCATTCAACCCCTCCTTACCACGTAGATATGACTTTGTTAAAAAAAAATCTTTTTAGAATCTTACAGTTTCAATAGTGTCTATTATTTTTGGGCTTCTCAGAAATTCCAACACCGATTTTTGGTCTCCAATCTTTAACGTTAAAAACAACCCCTTGACGCTACGCAGGTCACTTGTTTAAAAAAAATCTTTACTCGGAATTTTATAGGTTGTATAGTCTCTCATTTTTGGGCTCCTTGAAAATTCAATTTCGAATTTATATGTATGTGTTTGATTTTTTAAATGTAGGAGTAGTTTTTGAAAACAGAAAGTTTCAAACATTCGAGAGCCCAAGAAAGAGCCAACACTGCCTTCTAATTTGTTTTTTCCAGGTTTGAGTTTTTTCGAAGGCGGTGATTTTTTTACGTAAGGGTGGTTTTTAAACATTTCTTGTGGTGCATTCGAGGGCTTGAAATAAGTCTTAAATTCTAATCCGCTTTTTTTGTCTTCAGATTTCATTTTTGGCAAGGAGGTGGTTTTTTGCACATAGGGTTTTTTTTTTGGATTTTTTCCGTGCATTCGAAAGTCCAAAATAAGCCCAACATTAAGGTGCACTTTGTTTTTTACGAGTTGTTGTTTTCACATGGGGGGTAGTTTCAATTTTTGTAGGGGTGGTTTTTGGAAATTGGTTGTTGGCTTGTTCAAGATCCCAAAAAGCCCAAAATTCTGACTTAATTAATTTTTGATTTTTCGAAATTTTCATATAGTGGTGGTGCTGGCTTGAATCAAGCCAGCACCTCCACACGAAATATGAATTTTCCAAAAAAGTAATGGAGGCCAAAAATCGGCAATATAGCCCAAAAAAACCCAAAATTCCGATGCAAAGAAATGCATTTCTTCAGACCTGAGCATTTAGATTTTGGAACATGTTTTAAGCAGAATTAAAATTTTTATGTGATAATGGGAAACATCAATTTGTTGTGTTGATATTATTCACTGTGATTGCCAAATAGACCGAGAGAACCGCGAGATAGTCGGGACTGAAGTATTCTACTCGGACATTTTTCAAATTTAATTCTTCAAGCGTATTATAGTTCGTAAATTGTTGCTAAATAAACTTTTTTCGGGACCCTAAGGTTCCTTTTAACTATATACGTAAGGCATCCATATGAAGATGTCCCTTATGGCGGGTTCTTTTTTATTATACATTCGCGTTCTTGTAACTCGGGGGCAAAAGTTTTATTTTCAGGTTTAAGTGAGGGATGGTACCTAAAATGAATTTATTGGCACTTTTCATAACCCTTAAGCAACCGGAAATGAATATATTTCATGCTCGAAGAAGAAGTACAGTCGAAGCTATTAATAAGACCGCTACGAATAAAACCACTTCCCCTCATCCTTGCTTGAGCTCATCGAGACGCTTCCCCCACTGTCACGCTAACTTCGAAATTCCGGTCAGCCGCTGCCAATAGTGCCGCCGAAAAAAAAGTAATTTTTAACGTTTTGAGGAGAGTTTTTTTGTACTATCCAACTAAGTCAAATATTAAATGTGATATTTTCATATTTTTAAATGATTTTCGACATTATTAAATATCGTTGTTGTGTATAATGTATCGTTTGAAACGAATTTTTTTTACATGGTAATTTCCAATTTCCGCGTGCAATGTTAACAGTATACAGTAACATACGCATACTCACCTAATTCCAATTTTTATACAGTTTCAGATAAATCACAAGAATTGACGATAATTGAAAAAGATAAATATATTTTTCTCGAAATTTTAGTTTTCCGAATCTCAACTCTATTCTCTTTCAGATTAAAACTGATTTATGTACCTTTAAATCCACTTCTCACTACACATTCGGACGATCAGACCGTAAACATAACAGTGGCGGCGCATTGTTGACATTGCGCATATTATACACAAGAATGATGTTTTATAATGTCGAAAAAATTATAAAATATGAAAATATCACAATTAATATTTGATTTATTTGGATAATACAAAAAAACTCTCCTCAAAACCATAAAAATTACGATTTCTTCGGCGGCACTATTGGTAGCGGCTGGCTGGAATTTGAAGTCAGCGTGAGAGTGGGGGAAGCATCTCGATGAGCTCGAGCAAGGATGAAGAGAAGTGGTCTTATTTGTAGCGGTCTTTCGACTGTATAACAAGTGCACTTATGACACTCTTCAATTTTACATGCGTTTTTCTCGAAAAGCAGTTTTTTGAAGTTCCAACTTCAATAATGTTATATTCCCCATATACGTAACTTCCTACCGACCATAATTGCCCTTTCCATGCACCGTTTTCTCGAGAATTTTTCTATCATGTCAATGCAAAAGTTTATTAGTATAGATCAGTTTGACGTCTTATAAAATTGTCCTTCCGCTTACTTACAAAGACATGAAGTTGTTCCCATTGCATGACAATGCTTAATTCTTGATTTTCAAGTTATTAATTTAGCACTTTAGATTTAAATTATTGAATTTTTTAAATCGTGATGCACAGTTTAAAAGTTAATTCTTTTTAACGATTAGTTTCAAGATACTAATTGTAGAATTCTTTAATTTTAAAACAAACTTTGTTATTGCTTAATTTTTAACACTTTAAGTTTGAATTTATTAATTATGAAAGCTTCCAATTAGAAAGAATGTTATTTTTAAAGTTTTTAACATTATTAAACTTTAAAAGTTCACAATGTTTCTCGCAATATTTAAAATTCTGTAATTTTGAACTGAGAAAATGAGAGTGATTTTTCTTGACAGAAATCATATTTTTGTATATTCTCATTCATGGGAGTGTAATGTAATCGTCCAAATTTTCGATCTTTGATTTTTAACGGATCTGCACGTTTCGGCTCTCACAAAGTGCAATAATCATGAAATTTTGTCGGCGTCTGTATGTCTGTTTGAATGGTTACCTAAATGTTGTAACTATGCTAACTTTTGAAGAATTTGTTCAATCGAATAAAAATATTTTTTTATTTATTCCAAAAATAAGTTTTTTTCAACGTGAAAAGTACAAAGAACGCGCATCTATATCTAATACTGCGTTATATCTCCTTTATTTTCTTGAAACTGGGTGACTTTCTAATTTTTCTTCTAATAATCATTTTTTTTTGCTTCGAAAGTTTAAGTTCGAAATTCTTTGGTTTGAAATTTTTTAATGTTTGGTAGAGGTTTTGAATTTCAAGTTTGAAAATGTTGGGGTTTTAAATACTAAAAATTTTACGCCCATTTCGCTATTTAATCTTTAGAAATGTTTGATAGGCAGTTTTAAATTTAATAATGTTAGATGTAAATACAAAGCAATTGCGAATTGAAAATAATAAAATTGTGCAATTTCAAATATTGGAATCATATTATAGCAATCTTTTTTTTTAATTATTAATTTTTATTTTAAACGTTTACAATTTTAGATCTTTGATTTTTTGTGTTAAACTCTAAATGTTAAGATTTTCCCTTTTATAAGTTTTGATTTTGCAATTAAAATTGAATTGTTAAAATTAAAAGGCATAATTAACAGCTTAAAAATTAATTATTGTTAAATATTTTAGATTTATTTAAAATAATTGTAATTTGAAAGTGTTTTGAGTATAAAAATGTCCTGATATCACAATTTTTGATGACTAACGTTTTTTTCAGTTTTAAATTATATTCGGATTGATTTTATTTTCAAAGTTCCGTATTAGACATTGTTTCATTTTTAAAGTTTCCCGTTAAAATTTTTTTATTTATTTGCAACGTTTTTTAATAATAATTGAATTTATTTATTTGAAACCACCATGTTATGAGCCTATTACGTCACCAAAAAAGTGAGTGTTAATGTAGCCCTTAACTATACCGTCCAGCAATCATCAGTTAATATTATCCTCAAATGGCCACTGAATCACGCACAATCTTTTTAATTAATTCACTCTAGCCGTACACATGCGCAGACACGCGCGCGCGCGTGTGTACGTGTATAACTTTACCTCGGAACGAAATATTTTTTAATCTCGCGCCATACGAAATTACCAATAACAGCTCAGGTAGTAAGGATCCACATCAATTGCATGTTATCATCTACAACCTTATCAGCAACAATGAGGTTCATTCTGCAAAACTAATTATAGGTGGCAGTACCGAGCCGAGTACTAGACCCGCTGTCGATTAGACTATTATCAGTATGAAGTTTGATATGCAGTTGCCTTTAATTGAATATATGAGGGTAAATAAACTTTACACATGTGTTTAGTGCTCATATACGAAAGTAAATTAAACTTTAATTAGAAATCATACATGGAAAGGGATCTATTTTGAACTATGATAAACCTAACCTCACTTTACAAGTGACAACTAGAAAGCAATTATGAACATTTTACGAATGCTATATGATGAATTTTGCTAAAAAAAAATCTTTAAAAATGTATTTTGTGAAATTTATAAGATATAAATGGCACTTTATACTTACTCACAAAATTTCATTGATTGAAATTCGTATCTCATTGACAGAGGGTCTGGTACTGGGCTCGATGCTGTCACCTACGATTAGTTTTGCAGCATGAACCTCATAGAATCCATGAAACCTTCAATTATCAGCAATTGGCACGCAAAGTGTTATAAATATAACTCTTCGTACACTCATAATCATGAAAAAACAAGCAAAATCCTACCTCAACATAAATAAACAAGTGAAAGAAGCAAAGCAAAAATCTAAGCTTAAATATGAGCTGGCCTTCAAGGAATTTCACAGACGGTGAAAACAAAAACGGCTCATAACATATCGGGGTTTCGAATTAAATGTCTTGCCTCACCCGTAGGGTTACACACGTCTTTACGCGGGGAATTCATTCTTCACAGAATGACGAGAAAAAACAATAGCGAAAAAGCAATATAACAATAACCCTACTTGTGATTTAATATACTATTTTTCATTTTAGAAAACTTTCTCTAAACTATTTTAACGTTAAATCACAATTGTTGCATTGTAGATAATAACCATTTAAAATCCTAGAATTTCAGAAGTTTTTACTTCGAAAGATTTAATTTATTTTTCAGTTTCATATGGAGAAATTTAATTCGTAACGCTTTTAATTAGAAATAATACCCTCTCGAAATTGTCCGATTTTCGAAATTTCTAAATGAATTTCTAGTTAAATTATCCGATTTTCAAATTTAAGGTCCGAAAGGTTTCAATTTTGAGAACCTTTGCTTGGAAAATTTTCAATCTCAAGTCATCCAATTTTAAACGCTTTTATTGAGAAACGATACAAGTTCAAATAATTTTCAAAGCATTCGCAATATTGTATTTTATAAACTTTACGTATTCTAAACGAGTTTGAATTGCAAAGTTTTCAATTCAAAATTGTTGCAATATATATTTTTTTTTACGTTTCGAACGCTTTAAATTTAAAATTATTCATTATTGCTTCAAAATTTTTTTAAACTATTTAAAAATTGGTTTAATAATAGATTTTTACATTTTAATTCTTAGGACAGAAAAATCGAAAGACGTAAACGCGCGTGTGTATTTAATGCTAGTATATAGTAAGTCACATATCTGTAATTGCCTTTATTAGGCAAAAAAGTATTTTGCCTAATAAATATTTTATAAAAATATTCACCCATGTAAG
Organism: Druon quercuslanigerum; assembly: GCA_010014905.2. NCBI lineage: Eukaryota > Metazoa > Arthropoda > Insecta > Hymenoptera > Cynipidae > Druon > Druon quercuslanigerum. The sequence continues at coordinate 9,889 of JAAAKG020146111.1, forward strand.
GTAAGTTGTTTCGTTCCTATTGGCAATATCAAACAACGTCTATATTGACGCTCATCGTGAGTTGCGTTTTTATGAACACAGATGGTGATTTAATTTTTTATGCAATCATGACAATTTAGTACTTTTTAGATAGGAACAGTGAAAGTACAAGCTTTAAATCAGTCTTTCCCCGACCTCTAATCAGAAAAGATTCTCCTTTCCAGCCTTAAATGCCTATTAAATGAATATAACCCCGTAAGTATCTGTATTTATTATGAGTTTATTCATCATGTATGCCTAGTTAGCAAATAACAAACAACAAAAAGAAAAAAAAAACTGTTCAACTTCATATTTACGAGCTGGGAAAAGAATGTTAATACATAAATTTTGTTGCGATATTCAGCTTAAAAATCTTAAATACTATTACTTAAAATGTCGATGTCAATTCATTTTCAGATTTGCGAATTTTTAGATTAGAAAACAACGGAGAAAAGCAGTACCTAAATTAGAAATTATATTCTTATATTGTATTCTAAACACAACATTTTTGGTTTTAATACTCTTTTTTATTGTACACATTGATGACATAACATCACTCGGCGAACGGTAAATTTTATTTTGAAGTTGTACATTACCCTTTGGAGTTATGTGACAATTTAAAAGCATCATAAAATTCTAAAATTACCTTAAAAATAGTTTTTTTTTTATTTCCAAAAAGTCTATAATTTAACAAAAACTCTTATAACTTAATTATTTAATAAAAATTGACTTAATAAATACTTTAATTACAAAATTTATGAGACATTGCGCATTCTAGCTCTAAAAAAAGTTAATTTGAACAAGTCCATATTTTGTCTTGTCCCAATAGCTTT
>JAAAKG020146112.1:0-10739 GCA_010014905.2 Druon quercuslanigerum
CTCTTTGAGAAAAAAGTTCTCCCTGACAATTTTCCAAAATCCTGAAATTTTAGCACAAATCTCAATAGGAATACATACAATTAAGTTATTATTAATTATATGCTGTTTATTCCCTTTTTTGATCCCGAAGGCTTCGGTAAGGTATGAAGAGTTGCCCTTTCAAATTTCATTAAAAAATCTATATTAGTTTTGAAGATATCGTGAGTTAGGTTTTGAAAAACGTATTAAAATTTTGACTCTCGGAGCTCGTATCTCTCGTTCTGTTACGTTATCCTCTCTCTTTCCTACTAGGCTGTGCTAGTCCACGTGCTCGTTCGGTTCTGCTTTCCGGAGGTTCAATTGACGTTTGGATGATCTTAAATTTTTATAACCACATGAAAAAAATGTTTACAAGTTTTGTGGTAATTAACAGGGAGGTGATTCGGCAGACGATTCCAAATTCCTGGTCATATTCCGGTTTTTTCTCATCAAGTTTTTTAATTTTCCCGACAAACTGAAAGTAACATAGTTATATTTTCTGCTAAACGCAAATATTTATGTATTTTAGTTCAATTTTCAACCTGACTGTTGAATTTTCAACAGCACAATGTTAATTTTTAACAACAAGAAATTTATTTAATTAAAAAAAGATAAATTGTGAACCGAAACTTAAATAATTACATTTTAAGTTAAACAAAATTAATTTTCAACCAAACTCAACCAAGCAGAGGAGTACATTTTCTAACAAAGTGATAAACTTCAAACTAAAATTGTAAATCTTGGATTGAAATAGTTGAATTTTTGACCAAAGATCTAAATTTTCAACCAAGAAGGTTAATTTCTACCAAAGAAGATGAGTCTTCAACTAAAAAAATTATTTTTCAACCAAAAATTGAATAATTAAATTTTCAGTAAAAAAAAGAATGTTACTTTGCACCTAAAAAAAGTAATTTTTAATCTTATATCTCATATTTCAACCTAAGAATTCAATATTTAATTAAAATTATCAATCTTCATCTGAAAAAATTAATTTCTGACAAAAGCGTTTAACGTTAAAACAAATAATTTAATTTCCTACATTAAAGATGAACTTTAAACTAAAATGATAAATATTTAGCTAGAATACTTTAATTTTCAACCGGAAAGAAGAATTTATTTACTACCAAAAATAGAAATTCAAAATTTCAATTTAAGTAATTAATGTTGAAACAAACTGATGAATTTTAAAACAAAATAACGAATCTTCAACTAAAATAGTTGATTTAATACCAGAAATATCAAAAATTGGATACAAAATAGTTCAATTCTCATCTAGTCCGGGGAGGTAAGGAAATTAATTAGCTTTGAGCACTTAAAATTCGAGTGTTTTACGCCCGTAGCATTCCTGGATATGCTTGTACAAAAAAATTGGAGAAATTACAATTGCAGCAAATCTTATGCTCAAAAAGGTGACGTAAATCGATTTTCCAAAATAAAATTTGTTCAATCCTAAATTTTCCAAAAAATGAAAGTTTTTTCGAAAATTATATTTTCAACTGGTAATTATGAATAAAATAACAATATCGAGGTCAAAATATAGTAAAACATAGAAGATGTGCTTCTAAAAATTTACGTTTTCTCAGATTTGGAAAATTCAAAATGGCGGCCGCTCAAAATGAAGATATACAGGGTGTCCCAGAAACCTCTTACCGCCAAAAACCAGGACATTGCTTTTTAAATTTTAAGCAGAAAAGTCCTTTGCCATTTTTCGAAATACTCAAAAATAAGCGAGATATTCAATATTTCTTTTGGCCAATCAGCGCGCTTGGCGGAAACAACGCCAGTGTGGCGTAATTTTTCCGAAAGTTTTTTTTTAAACAAACTTCATCGTTTTGCCTTTCGCGATTTTAAACTTAATAAAATTTTTGCAATTCCTTACTTAGAAAAGTTTTTTATTTTTTATTAATAAAAACTTTGTTTCGGATTGAGAAAAATCTTTGCTATTTCGCACGTAGAATTCTTGTTGCATTTTCGACTTTGAAAAAAATTTTATTTTTGGACTTAGCAACATTACAATCACGCGAATTGAAAATGAAAAACATCTCGTCATCATCAAGCATGGTTTCGATTCAAACATAAATAAACAAACAAAATTCTCTCGAGGGCCCCATGACCGCTGTTACGCCACTGGCGCTGTTCCCGCCAAGCGCGCAGATTGGCCAAAAGAAATATTGAATATCTCGCTTATTTTTGAGAAATTCGAAAAATGGCAAAGGTCTTTTCTGCTCAAAATTTAAAAAGCAATGTCCTGGTTTTTGCGGTACGATGTTTCTGGGACACCCTGTATATATTTTTTCAATCGCGTCTAAAGTTTTGAACATTAATGATATCGAGACGCGATTAATTGCAATCGACACAGTAAAAGTTATATTTTTGTAATTAAAATGCTTAATATTTAAACAAATTTTTTTACATAATTTTTTAGAATATTTACGGAAAAATAATTTGTTAGCTAGTTTTTTTCCAATTTTGGTTTTGTAAAATTTATTTAAAAATTATTTTTACATTAAAAATATGTTTTCCTTTGAAGGACACGTACTATTAAAAAAAAATTCAGTTGCGATTAATAGAAGCTGAGAAAGCAAGTGCAAAGTTTGGTAGATGCTGTGAAAATATCAATCAAAAATTTTATATTTTGTTCGTTCCGCTATATTGTTGAATCCCAACTCTGCTTGAGAGGCAGCTGCTTGGCGTACTGGTGGGGGGTCAGCGCTCGTTCTCGCCGAGCGCCCCAACGGCCCTTGCTAATACACGCAGACTTTTCGTTTACCTTTTATACCTGCACACTGGCACTGCAAAGCCGAAACAGGTATAGACAGTTGTAAGGACGGCTCGTTTTCAGTCTACAGTCAGTCAGCATCACATCGTTCAGTTCGTACGAACTCTGCTATACGTTGTGAGAAATATTGAGAGGAATACATTTTGAATTTTTCGTGTACACACAGACAATCAATCAGAAAGGTATGTATAATAATCATTTAGTAACTGATTTAAATATAAAATAAATTTGACTCTAAATAGTGGTTTCTTCTGTTATTATTTTATATGGGCAATTAATTAAAGATATTCACAGTTTATTGTAACAGCAAATTTGTGTGGTAGGTAATACTTCTTGCTCATTCACTATATATTACACCACATGATTAAATTCATTAATATTTATAAAAAACTGAATTTAACAAAAATAATTATTTGCAGTTGATTGAGACTAAAGCACCATTATGGAGAAAAATCAGGCAGACGAGGATCACGTTGATGAGGTTCAGGACGTGAAACTATATTGAAATCAAGTTTACAAAGAAATGAATCATTATACATGCACGACTCAGTAAAATTAAAGAATTGCAAGTTCACGAAAAATTTTATCGGTCATACACTCATCCTGGCAATATTGCAGCGTCAGTGAAAAAACGTATCGCATTTAACCCGAAAAAACGACGATCCACAGACAATTTTTCATATAATTTATTTTGTATTCTCTGTAACGGCGATGCTTCGGATGCGTTCCTTTTAAAGCAAATAAGGAAACTGCATACAAAAAGAGAAGTAGTTGTAATTATGACAAGCAAAGCACTTTAAACAATATACAAGCTAGAGCAAAAACTTTGAAGTCTAAAGAAGGGACGAGACTTGCAGCTTTTATACCAAAAATAGATCTCGTTTACTTGAAAAACTCGAACAGTCCACCCCGTTACCATCAGAAATGTTAAGGTCGGCTTTACAAAACTGAGCCTTCAAAACCAAAACGCGTCAAAACTAATGATCCAATTGTATAATACGTAATAAAACTTTTACAGAGAAATAAAGAAGAATGCCAGGAGTTGAAACATACTTGTAATAAACTTTTAAAGTACCATAGTCATGAAATAATTTTCAATAGAAAAGATCCACTTGAAGTGCGTAAGCGAATCGTTTTAGCAGCAGGAAATACATTGCTTGAAGATGTTCGTGGAATGGTGTATGACACTCAATTTTACACCCCATGTAGCGGATTTTATGATAAAATATATCAAGACGTGCCTGAAACCTTAGAAATTTTACTCGATACTCTATGCAAAAAAACAAAAAGGGCAATCTCACTCCGTATCGTAGACAATCATTTAACATGTGCACTCATTAATTAAAATTATAAGACCCAATTCTTTCGTATCCCCTATACAAAATAAAAACTTTTAATTTAGCTACTTTACCACCAACGGAATCCGCAACTAAATTTCATTCTTTTAGACTGGGGTTGGAAATTCATTACTATTCTGGCCTCGCATCAGAAATTACTGACCTTGTACTTGTACCCGACGAATTATTGACGATTATTTCGTCTTCTTGTACCACAGGATGCTCTACTGCTAGGTATGGTTGTAAAAAAGTTGGCATCCATTGTACGGTTCTATGTAAAAATTATGAAGAAAAAAACTCTTGTAACATCGAAATCGTAAGTGCGGCACATGACGATAAAGAGGACGATAATGAAATTATGAGTAATTAGCAAAATTTTGATATGAGTCAATTAGTTGATTGTGAACTTGCAATTTATAATAGCAATAATATCGATGAAGATTTATTTGTTAATGAAAATGACAAGAAAGATTTACCAAGTCACCACCTCAGAGACCAAAAAGAGCGAGAACTTGCAAAAAATATATATAAATTTTGTAAATAAATATTATTCTTAAGTATCTACGTTTGAAATTATGTATGATATATTGAATAAATGGATTTATATATTTAAATTATAATATCCCTATATCCCATTTTTATCATTTTGTAATAATTGATAATAATAATAATAATGCCAAGTCAGAAATAAACCTTATTTAAAATGAAACACAATGACAGAAGCGTGAGCTTCGTTCAACTGAGAACGAGCGCTGACTCCCCACCACTACGCCCAGCAGCTGCCGCACTATGCTTTTGCCGGGCGCGCTAGGATTGCGGATCTTTTTTTAATGTACCCATTGACAGAAGAATAGTGAAAAATTGGTTTTGAATAGAGTTGGGATTCAACAATATAGCGAAACGAACAAAATTTTAAAATCTTAATTGATATTGTCACAGTATCTAAAAAACTTTGCACTTGTTTATCTCAGCTTCTAATAATCGCAACAGAATTTTTTTTAAATACGTGTCCTTCAAAGCCAAACACATTTTTAATGTAAAAAGAATTTTTAAATAAATTTTTCAAAGCCAAAATTGGAAAAAATTAGATAAGAATTTTTTTTCGGTAAATGTTGTAAAAAATTATGTAAATTTTTTTTAAAAAATTAAAACATTTTATTCACAAAAATATAACTTTCACTCTGTCGATTGCAATCAACCGCGTCACGATATCAAGAATAAATTATGATTTAATTACAGTAAACTGAGATAATGTAAAAAATCGAAGATCTATAAATAAAGGCGTAACCTAATAAAGATACTCATATGCCATATGACTGTAGATAAATTAGAAATAACTTTTTAAAATTCAGCAATATTATGAAAAAAATGAAATCTTGAATTTTTTACTTGGAAGTAAATTCTTCATTCTTAAATTAAATCCTCCGTTTTATACCGGTCATTTCGCGGTATTTTCCGGTTTCCCGGCGAAGTCGTCCTCCTGATTATTCATATTTTAGGCCATAAAAGTTTCTTATTCTTATTTGAAGTCTCACATTTTCAGGACTTGCAGTTGGACCCTTACCACTTTCACAGCTTTTCGGATCATAATGCCGGCGGACATTATAGTGATGATGTTACTCCTGATGAAATCGAATATTTAGGCTACTTTACTCCAGCAGAAGTGGTCTCGAGAGTGAAGTCTCAAAATTCAGATTCCTCTTTAGTTTCTAGGCTTCCGGATGGCCCAGATGCTAATCATTAATCAGACTACAATATACTATTAGAATTACCAGCACTGAGGCCTAGCGGTCAACACGCTCACCTCTAAACCTTAGCGCTGGAAGGACGAGAGTTCGAATCTGGGTGGATCCGTATACTGGCTGTGCAAGCAGTAGGGTTTTGACGAAAGCTCCAGTTATTTAAGAGCATAGTACTATAAATTAACGGGACGGAGCACAAAGTCTCATCTTAGGCGAGCGGGTTGACTTGGTACATCGGGAAGGGTGAGTTATCCCCACTCTATCGAGGGGCGCCAGGGACCACTCGGATTGGCTAGTAGACCCCCGAAAAAGTAGGGAGAGCATGCGTGGTGTGCGTCATACTCCTTACGTACGCGTTGTCAGATCCCGCAGGTTTGTGCTCCGTCTCGTTAATTTATAGGTCCATGTTTAAGAGTAACTGTCTGAAAATTGCATAGCTTATTATGATTCGCTCCGGCACCAGGTCGAACTTAAGTCCGCTGCACTATAAACGGGTTTTCTGCGATTTTCCTTGTTTACTACAAAATATTGTAGGTGAATACTGGTGCAGATATTTTGAAAGACGGGCGCAGCCGCTGGGGGGTAGATTCATTAGAATACTTTTCTGGGGGGACCTCGATTGACTACCGATTCGGTGGTAATATGGGACGTTAAAGTTAAATATGCTTATATTTTTTCTATTTTATACGTCGTATTACAATTATTTTAAATGCTGTAAAACTTGATAATATCTTATTCAATATTTTAAAGAATAAAAGATTAAAAACAATATTTCGTATTTTATTTGAACCTATCCTAACAAAAATTAACGGCATTTTTTGAATTTTCTGTACCTGATAGTTAAGACACATCGACTGTCCTATTGATGTAAGTACCAGTTGACAGGCGTTATCCGTCGGTAACTAAGAATTTTGGATGGGCGCTGGCGCCCTACAGTGGAAACCTGGGAAAACAAGGTTGAGACGCAAGTGGCAACATACTACTGAAGCGATGATGCATGCGCTTGAAGTCACCATTCAGCAGAAGTTAATGATTTTTTCAGTAATTTTCAACGCTTAAAAAATACAATTTAATTACTCCACGACATTCTAATGAAAAACGTTAAAGATTGGAGACCAAAACTCGGTGTTCGAATTTCTGAGAAACCCAAAAATCACCGACACTATTGAAACTGTAAAAGTCTAAAAAGATTATTTTGTGACAATGTCATATCTCTGCGGCATCGAAGAACTGCTTTTTAAAGTTAAGGGCTAGAGCCCAAAAACCGATGTTGATATTTCTCAAGGGACAAAAATTAGACTCTATTGATGCTATAAAATCCCCAAAATAATTATTTTTTGCCAAAGGCATATGTGCGTGATATGAAGGGTCTTTTATTTACGTTAAGGGCTAGAGTCCAAAAATCGGTGCTGGTATCTTTAAAGAGCTAAAAAATCAGAGACTCTGTTGATGCTCCTAAATTCTTAAAATTATTATTATTCACCAAATTCATATGTGCGTGGCATGAATGGGTTGTTTTTTAATGTTAAGGGTTAGAGTCCAAAAATCGTAGCTGTTATTTTTCATGAGCCCAAAAATCAGAGATTCTGTTGATGCTGCTAAATTTTCAAGAAGATTATTTTTTGACAAAGTCATATGTACGTGGTAGAGAGGGGTTGATTTTGGAGGTTAAGGGTTGTAGCCCAAAAACCAGAGTGGGTATTTTCGAGGAGCCCAAAAATCAGAGACTCTGTTGACACTGGAGAAAAAAAAAGTTTTTTTACAAAGTTATATGTACGTGATATTAAGGGGTTGCTTTTTAACGTTAAGTTTTAAATAAAAAAAATCGTAGCTGGTATCTATCAAGAGCCCAAAAATCAGTGACTCTGTTGATACTGTAAAATTTTCGAACTGATTATTTTTTGACAGTCATATGTGCGTGGTGTCAAGGGGTTGTTTTTTAATTTTAAGGGGTTATCAAGGGGTTTCTTTTAACCTTCATGTTTGTAGCCCCATAATGTGTCTGTGTATCTTTGTGAAGCCCAAAAATTAAAGACTCTATTCGCCTGATATAATTCTGAAAAAGATTATTTTTCTGTAAACTCGTACTAAAGGTATACAGAGGGGCTGGTTTGTAGTGTTTAGCGATGTAGCGCAGAAATAATATTTAATTGATATTTCTGAGGAGCCCAAATAATGAATTTTTAAATGTAAGAGTTGTATTGTGTGAATAAAGTTTTTAGGAATTCAAGAGTCAGCATTTTGTACAAATAAAAATGGATATTTTAAAAAGTAAAGTAGCTTACATTTTTTGAGTGGGCTAAAGAGAAGCCCATAACAGTTCCAAATTCTGATCTATAACAAAATTTGAAATATGTAATTGTGAATAGCAATTGAAATGCATGAATTTATTTGAATTATTTTGCTGAATCTGCATCAAAAAGCGAGTGGAGGGTGTTGGAAACGTCAATCTTTCGGGAGGATGATCCTTATGTTCCTGTGCAACCAGTGTGAAGACAATTGAAAACGTCAATCACTCCGAACGATATTCTTTGTCGTTCGGCACAGATATAAAAAAACAGTAAATATCCAATTTTTAATAACAATTAAAAGAAAAGAATTTGTTTAAACTTACTTTGTCTCCGATTTTTAGGTCAACATCCTAACAATAAAAACATCTTCTTCCTACAAAATTACTTTTTCAAATTTTCTTCACTTCCAGAGTCATCCCTTCATAAAGTAAGCCTTATACAGCTGCAATATATTAATCTAATAAAAATATTATTTTTCAAAATAACTAGTTGGAAAAGGTTCATAATGCTTCTATAAGGAAATAATTACATTTGCTACTCAATTTTAAGGTAAAGAAAGAAAAGGAAACCACCCTATATCAAATTGATAGTAGCTTCTTTATTATTTTATTATATTAAGTATAAAAGAAGGTGAGGGTTCGCTATGAAGTTCGCAGATCTGCGTTCTGGAGACTGCTTGTAAGTCATTGTATTCTATCCACGGACCGGACTTCCGTAAGCAAATGTCCACGTAATGGCCGACTTCGTTGGAATCACTGGACGTCCTTGTAGATGCACCACTGTAGTACACGATTCCACGCAAGGTGTACTCTTCACTGTCCAAGTTTATTTTTCTAGGTAACTTCACCAATGGAATCTTTTAGTCTGCTCCAATGTCTTCTTGGGCCCTAAAAATAATCGCTGGACATATTGACCCATGTTCAATAGCAGAAGTAATTTGTCTACTTATTTTGCTGTGTGCTGTGTTGAAAAGAGTAATGAAATATAGATAAATTTATATTGAAAATGACAGAGTATAAAAGAAGTTTATAATATCTATTTTTAGTTATATTTTGAATACTATTTTAAGGTAAAATAGAATCAGAAAAATATTTTTTGTTTATTTGAGCATTCAGAAATTAGGATAAATTTATTTTTCACAACTAGTAATCTGTATACCAGAAGGTATGATCATCTGCTTCCGCAGTGGTTCCATTTCCAATCCCATCACAGTTTTTTTCAGGTATTTTGAAGCTTGTCATTTTATCTCTTCTTCGAAATTAGAGGAAAAATTGCCCTGTAGTAATGTGTTTGCTGGAATAGAAAGTACTTGTAGCTCTATGTTGCGTTCTCTGTAACATTTTTCACAAGATACCTTTTGTTTCAAGCTACATGTTTCTTTCATTAATTGTGCGCAAGTTTTATCAACATACGCTGCGCAATCCAGTGACCTATTTTCCAAATTGTCGCCATTTTTCCCCCTTTGATTTAGAGTTGGCCTTCCGTCAACTCTTTTTCGTTTCTTCTAAAACAATGCAGTCAGTAGTATTTTCGGACATGCTGGACACATCGAATATGGGCTTCAAAATTTGTGCTCGATGGGTATATGTGCCATGGTTTATACCAATTTCCGCTGCTTTGTGAATCATAAAAAAAAATAATTTTTTTGTGACAGTAAGTCGATCTGAGACTTGAAGGTTTACCGGTCTATGTAAGTGAACAGCATTAGCTGAAATATTCTGTCAAAGGGACACGTATTTGTGAGAATGGCCAACTTATTGTCGATTTCAATTGGTGCTAGTTTAAAACAACTTCCGTTTTTCAAAACTGGAATCTTCGACAGTTTTTAATTAAATAAAAATTCATTCTTGGAATATAATGCTTTAGAATTTTTTTCGAAGTTCTTATTAAACCCTTTCCCCAGTCTTTTCTCGCAATATCCTTCCTCTTCGGAATCAATTGGTTCTGAGCATTGAGGAATGGCGTGTACTAATTTGTTGCAGACTGCACACCTAATAAAATATTTATCTGTTAGTAAGCAATCCTCTTTTTGATACCTGTCTTAATAAAAAAAGGAGCTAATAATGAAAGCTTTTCAAGCTTGGATGGAGACATAAGTATGTTGTCGTAAAGGTTGTATCCGCGGTACCATTCACTATCGTTGAAAATTGTCTGTGCGGCTAGCACGAGTTATACTAAAAATCACTGCTGACACTGAAGCGCGATAACTCGTGCAAAATAAAGCAAGAAAGTTTATGAAATTCTGTGTCGAATGACCCCCAGAGAAGATATTTTTTATCTTTTAAAGAAAATATACCCACCTTTTTGGAATCATAGAACATCAGAACACACTAAAGATTCTGGAATACATTTTTTTGCAGCTAATTTCAAGATAGGGTTTAATCTCGTTTGTAAGGTACGAAGCTATCTTCTATTGTTTTTGTGACGAAACTGTAGAAACAACTGACAGCGGGTGACGTTTCGTACCCCAAATCCTACGGAAATGATACCTTGACTAAGGGATTGTTCACATATTACGTAAGGCTGTTTTCTTTTGTTTAAATAAAGATGAGAATAAAGTTGCCGTTAAATA
>JAAAKG020146113.1:0-10739 GCA_010014905.2 Druon quercuslanigerum
TCCTATTAATTTACTCAATAAATTAATAAAATATTAATAATAAAATCCTTTTAAATCCTTTTAAATTTCTTCGAAACTTGATAAAACTCTTTAAAATTCTTTGGAATTTTTGAAAATACATTAAAATCTTTAAAATCTTTTGGAATCCCTTTAAATGACTGAAATCTATTCAAAAGTACCCTGAAATATTTTAAATCCTTTAAAGTATTTTTGAAATATCTTGAAATTTGTTAAATCTCTTAAAAATTCCTCGGCAATTTTTGAAATACCCTATGATAATTGTAATAATGTATTAAACGCATTTCCACAATTTCTGTCTCATCTATTTTCCCCTCTTTTTACTTCCCTGGTCAAAACACCCCTCCCCTACTTCCCCACCACTCATTTTCCTTTGCTTCCCAAGCCCTTATTTTCCCTTTCCTCACATCCCTTAGTTCCACTCCAATCACTACCCCCACTGCGCAAACCTTCATTTCCCCACTACTTCCCCTACTTCCCCAACCTAAACTCCCTTTGTTTACCCCTATTTCGCCTCCTGTCATTTCAAATCCTGTCGTTTTCCGTCATTTCTCTTTGTTTTCCCTACTTACCATTCCTGTATTCCCCCTACTGCCTCTGACATAATTTTGCTTCTTTCCCTCAACTTAATTTTCCCCTAGTTCCCCTACTTTCCCTCCTTAACTTCTCCTCACTTCCTCTAGTTCCCATTCCGTCATTCACCTTACTGTACCTACTTCTCTTTTCCAAAATAATTTCACTTCCCCTTCTTGTAACCCCGTATTAACCTCCCTTAATGTTTCTCTCCCTCATTTTTACCTTATACCCCTTCTCAATATTCCGTTAATTCTCCTCACTTTCTTGACTCTCTTTTCCATTATTCCTCCTGATTCCCCTTATCTTCTATCCCAGTATTTACACTACTGCCTCTCCCATCATTTACCCTACATCCCTTAACTTTATTTTCCCTCAGTTTCCCTAATTCCTATTCTCTAATTTTCCCTCATTTTCTCTACTTTTCCCTACTACCTTACTCTTCTTTACCCCTATTTCCCAAATCCTCATTTCGCCTTACTTTATTAACTTTCCCTCTCTTTACTTGTCCTCGTTCCCTTACTCCAATTTCCTGTCACCTACCCTGACTTCATCTCATTCCTTTTCCATCGTTTTCCTTTATTTCCCAAAATTTTGTTTCTCTTATTTCCTATAGTTGTCTGCTTCGTATTTCCCCTACTGTCGCTCTTATCATTTCCGCTCATCCTTTCCTCTAATTTCCCCTGACTGTCTCTACTTGGTCTCACTACATTGCCTCTGTCCTCCCCTACTACCTAACCCTGCATTTTCGCTTACTTCACTTATTTTGCCACCCTTCACTTCCGCAATTTCTCTTCGTCCCATTTCCCCTCACTTACACTCACCTCACCAAAATCTTTTCTCATTATTTGCCCTGCTTTGGTCTCCCTTATTTCCCCTAATTCCTATACTAGTATTTCCCCCACTGTCACTCTTATCATTTTTCCTAGTTCCCTTCACTTCATTTCCCCTGAATTTTCCTACTGTTTTTCCTCTAATTTTTCTTCGCTTTCCCTACTTTCCATTCAGTGCATTCAGTTCCTTTCACTTCTCCTACTTCCACTCCCCTAATGTATCTCCACTTTCGTTACTTTCCTACCCTCATTTCCCCTCCCATCTCATAAATTCTTACTCATAACTTCCACTTATCTCCCCTATTTCTTATTTCCTTATTTCTCCTAATAACCACCCTCTTATTTTCCTCACTGATTAAACAATAATTTCCCCTACTTCTGTTCACTTTATTTCCCCTCAGATCCTCTACTTTCTCTCCTATAATTTCCCCTCACTCTACCAACTTTCGGTTTGTTCGTTTCCTCTCACTTCCCCTACTTCCAATACTGTTTTTAATTCCCCTCCCCTCATTTCCTCTTATTCCCCTCTCATTCTTTCCCCTCACTTCCCTTACTATTCCACAATCATTTCTCCTCTTTTTCCCTTCTTCCCCACCCCTCACTTCTTTCACTATCTCTACCTCCCCCCCCCCTCTTCTACCTTTATAATTTCCTACTATCGCCACTTCTTGAAAAAGAGCACGACAGGCGGACTGATGCGGGATACCCGATAAAAATTATAAAACTTCCTGACTTTCCCTGACCAACAAAATTTCCTGACATTTCCTTTTTTTTCCAGGTTTTCTCTGAACTGCAGCCACCCTCGAGTTTCCTGTATCCTGATAAAAAAAAAAGTCACCTTTGTCAATATATGGAGGATGCTAAAAACAACAGCATCGATTACATATTAATGATTCGAGAAGGTCGACGATCGTTGTTACAAGCATGATAAAATTCGCAGTGTCTCCAAGCGAAACGTGGCACGAAGCTCGTTAATTTTGCATTTTACCGACTCGTTCGACTAAAGAAAATACATTGTGACACAGGAGGAAAATGCTCTGAAGGAAAAATATTGTTATCAAGACTTTTCAATTTCTGCTTGGCATACATTTTCCTTATATTTTTATATTTCATGGTATAATGTAAATTACCACGTCAATAGAAAAAATGTCTTATCATTTTTAAAAGAATTTAGATTTATATTTTAGCATATTTCTTCTATTACTTTTCTGAGTGAAGGCAAAATTACTATAAATTCTGAATCCGGCTTCTTGAAAACCTCCCTTCTATGTAGCAATTCTCCTAAGTTTGAAAGTTTACAGAGTTCGCCACATTAGCATAGATTGACTCTCATTACGTTAATTGAAAATTTATGTAAGATTATAAGATTTGATTAAACTTTTGTGCTAATTTCATCTCCCCTAAGCTTATGTTATATTTTCCTTGTTTCCTAATAAAAGTTATATAAAAAAGTCATAACTACGAAACTTGATTGTTGTATGGCTCGAATTCTATTCTTATTTGGATTTTGGTTTGTTAGGATAGTCTTAAGCCAAAAAAATCCCAAAAATCAGGGTTTTCTTTTTTTTTACAATAAATAATTGTTTTATAATTTAAAAATTTGTTATGAATTGCTTTGTAATAGGATGCGTAGTTCTTGTTTTAATCGTGAAAAACATCATTAAAAGTAAAAAAAATCTACCCGCTGCGTAGGCACATTCTAAATCACAACTTTTGTCTTTTAATTTCTTTTTCATCTTGCATAAAACACTAACCAGCTTTGAGGCGGTTTAAAATAATCCCCCCCCCCCTCCTTCAATTTGAGGGGCAGATTTGAGTGCGAAGTACGAAATACGTGATGAGAATGTGTTCGTTAAAGCCGAAGGAGCTTTAACAAAAGAGAATTCGCTATGACCAAATTACTGTTGTCGATGGTTTCACCTTTAGTTTTAAAAAATCTGTGCGAATATACAAAGACCGAGCTTTTTGAGCAACTGTTTGATTGAAAATTAATATTTTTCTAGATTTAAGATTTACAACTGTTTTTCATTTTAAATTAAAACAAATTATGGTTGCAATATCTTTTGTTACGTCATGTGTTCATAATTCCTTTTTTTTTTGTTGAAAATTTAATTAGCTGGTTGAAGATTGCACCACTTTTTAAATAAATAATGTTTTTATTAAAGAATCATCTTTTGAGTTGAAAATTCATCACGCTGGTTATAAGTTAAACTAGTTTGATAAAAAAAAATTTTTTAGCTAAAAATTCAAATTTTTGACTGTACATGTAACTATTCTATTTTTAGTTGAAAATTAATTTTTTTAATTAAAAATTTAACCGCTTAGGTGAGACATAAATCACTTTATTTAAAAAAAATTAATTGAACTAATATAATTTATTAATTTTTATAATTAATTTGTTTAATTTTGTTTAAAATTTATTTTTCTTAATTAATTTTTTTGACAGAAACTTTGGCTTTTGGGTTGAAAGTTAAACCGCTTTCTTAAAAACTTTATTTTTTCTTTATAAATAAATCACTTGAGTTATAAATTAAACTATTTTCTTCAAAATTCGTTTTTTTATATAATTTTTTTACTGAAAACTTAACATTACCATTCCTAGTTGAAAATTTATTTTTTCAAGCTGAAAAATCAATATTTGTTTGAAATATTATGTATTTTATTGGAATATCCAATTTTTACCAAAAAGAATTCTTATTAGCTGAGAATTCCACTTTTTGTTTAAAAATTCATCCATTTAGGTTAAATATTCAACAATATTTTTAAAAAATGTATATTTTTTAAAATCCTTGTTTTGGTTTAAATTAATTTTTTCAACTGAAAATTTAACTAACCAGTTATAGATTCATCATTTAAGTTGAAAATTGATCGAGTTGGTTAAAAGTTATACTGCTTTGTTGAGAATTATTTTTTGTTAATTAAGCTGTACTTTTTTTAACTGGAATTGTAATAATTCCATTTTTGGTTGAATTTTTTTAACAATTAAAAATGTCACTACTTGGGTAGAAGTTGAACCACTTTGCTCAACATTTATGTTATTATTTAAAAATTCATCTCTTTTGTTGAGAAATGATTTTGAGTAAGAAAACAACTGTTTGTTTTGAAATTAACTTTTTGTTAAAATTTTATATTCTTGTGTTAAAAATTCGAACTGGTTTAGAAAAAAAACGTAATTTGTCTTGAATAATCAATAATTTGAAAAATTATACTTCTGACTTGAAAGTTGAACCACTTTGTTAAAAATTTTTTTTTAGATTTATTATATCATTGTAGCTGAAAAATTTACTACATGTTTGAGAATTCATGTTTTTTATTGAAGATTCGTTTTTTGGTTGAGAACTCATCTTTGTTAGTTGATAATGGAACTATTTATTAATATTTATTTATTTCGCAGAAAATTTAAATACTTGGTGGCAATTTTTTTTCTGCTATTATATTTTTTGTTGAAAACTCAACTATGCGGATAAAAACATAACTGTTTTTGGTTTAAGTTGAATTATTTTTGTTTAAAAATTTGACAATTTAATTAAAAATTTATCTTTTATAGTATAAGAATGTATCTTTTATGCTAAAAAAGTTAATATTTGGTTGAAATAAATAAATTTGTAATTTTAATTCCATTTATAAAAAAATTTTACGTTTAAGATGTCACAAGATTAATGGTCAGGAAAAATGTAAAATTATTCATAAAAAAATAAAGAAAATTTCAGGGAATTTTGAAAATAAAGTTATGCGCCCAACCTGATTGTATTTTAATTGAAAAAAGCAATTGCATTAAAAGTTATTGACTCATCCTCTTCAAGTACGTGAAATTTTAATATTATAAAAATTTCTGTTGAGTAAACTACAGATGGATATTTTTTATTGCCGTCTTTTTTCTTTTTTCACGTTTTTAATACATTTTGTATTCTTTCAGTCAACTAAAGTAGAGCAACAAACTCCAACTAGAGGGATGCGCGCGAAGAGCAGTCTACCGCGAATAATTCTAAAAGTTTAAAACTCGCTGCATTTATGCTGCAGTGAAAATACAAAAATGAAATAGTTGACACAATCTTCACTTTTTTAACTCTATTTTTCTTAAAGCCTTTTTTTGTTTGCATACTATTTTGTTTATATAAGTAAATTCTTATTTTTCATTCAGTCACTAAAATTAAGCAGGGTTGTTACAAAATCACAATTTCAAAATTTCTTTGACTGTCTCTGGCTTTTCCCTGACTTTTTTATTGATACAGTAAATGCTCGACTATTTCAACGGCCTTGAAACGTGCACGTTCGATAATTTGAAGGCTGGAAGGTGTTCCACCTCTACCGCGTCCTTAAGGTTAGTCTTGTCAAGCGAAGTTCATGGGCGTCCCCGGAATTGTATCGTTGCGCGCGCTACAAGCAACTATGTCAACTGCGCATGTGCTGAAAAGCGCGGGTTTATTTGAAATTATTAAATATGGGCTCAATTTAAACAAGCGAGGGCTTCCTGCTCTTCGGACCTCTTTTTAATTGGCCAGCTACTGACGCGAAGGAGGGCGTAAAAGGAACGTTGTGGGAGGCAACGGAACTGTGCAATTTAAAATAACCATTTATGGGGTACTCAAAATAGGCAAAATTTTAAATAGGCGAGATTTCAAATAGGCTACTTTTTAATATCGATGATTTTGTAAAAAAAAATATAAATTTTTTATCGAAAAGAATTAATTTTTGTGAAAAAGACACATTATAAGATAAATTTTGTAATCCAAAATAAAATAATTAAATTATTAGTCATAACAATTAGTTTTAAATCAAAAAAGGAAGTTTTCGCAAAGTAGCTGAATTTTCAGCGATACAAATTAATCATCATGCAAAAAAATAACATTACTTTTGGGTTAGACTTTAAACTTCTTTTTTGATAAATAGATTTTTAAATGAACTTGATCTTTCAGCAAAAAAGTATTATTCTAATTGGCAGTTAAAAAATTAATTTTTAACAAGGAAGCGAATTTTTAACAGAGTAGTTAAATTTTTATCTACAAAAATAAGTTTACAAACGAAAAGATAAATTTTCAAACAAGAAGAGTAATATTCTACAAAAAACATAAATTTTTAATAAAAATGCATCAAGTTTCATGCAAATAGTTCAGTTTTTCACAAACAAAAGATTAATTAATTTTTAACTTAAAAAAAGGAATTTTAAAGAAAAGAACCAAATTTTCAACAACATAAATACATTTTCCACCAAAAAGATACATTTTCAACTAAAGAGATTATTTCTTTATCAAAAAAGATGAATTTACAAAAATACATAAATGATCACCCTAACAGTTGAATTTTCTACTAAACATATAAACTTTGAACTTCAAATAGAAAAGTTAAATTTTCAGTTAAACAAAATTAATGTTGAATAAAGAACGTTTAAACCAAATTATTAAATTTTGAACCAAAGAAATTAATTTTCATCCAAGAAGATTAATTTTTACTAAGAAGAATAATTTTTGATAAAATATACGAATTTTCAAGTAAATAGTTGAGTCTTTTAAAAAAAGATGCATTTTTAATTAATAAGATTACTTTCCTACAAACAAGTCGAAATGTTAATAAAATACATGAATTTTTAACCAAATATTTGAATCTTCAGCTAAAAATTTTAATAACCAAGAATAAATTTTAAAATTTAAATTTTCAGTTTGAAAAAATTAATAAAAATATATATTTCAACAAAATAGTTGAATTAAAGAAAAATATAGATGCTAAACGAAACGGAATAGTTCAATTTTAAGTTTCGAAAATTAATTTTTAAATAAAAATATTTATAACAAAATAATTAAATTTTTAATCAAACAAATAATTTCTTAAACAAAAAGATCCATTTTCAACCATGGAATATCCAAATATCTGGATTTCGACCAATAAGATGAATTTTCAATAAAATACATTATTTTACAGCTAATTGTGTATTTTTAAATAAAGAAATGAATTTTCAATTTAAAATATGACATTTCTACCAAAATGAAGAATTTTTTTTGAATAATAAAATTTTCTACGAACAAAATTATTAAATTCTGCGCTATAAGACTAACCTGATATTAACTTTTTCTGAGCAGTTTTAAATTTCCGGACATTCCCTGATTTCCTTGCACTGTTAGTAATTTCCTGACATTCACTAATTTTTTTCTAACTAATTTTAATTCCTTGACATTTCCTCATTTTCCCCGTCCAGTTTTTTTCCTAACTTTCTCTGGCTTTTTTTGAATTCCCTATCTATTCTTTTTCCATTTTTCATTCCCTAACATTCCCTAACTTTTCCTCAATATATTTATATTCCTTGACATTTCCTAATTTTCCTGAATTTTATTGACCAGTTTTATACACCCTGACATTCTCTAACCTTCGCTGACTAGTTTCAGATTTCCTGAAATTTCCTATTTTTCCTAAATCGGTTTTAAATTCCCTAACTTTCTCTGGCATTCCTTAACTTTCCGTGACTAGTTTTAGATTCCCTGACATTCCCTAACTTTCCCTGGCCAGTTTTTTATTCCCTGACATTCCTTAACTCTCTCTGACTAGATTTCAATGCCCTGACATTCCCTAACATTCTCTGATCAGTTTTGAGCTTCCTGACATTCTCTAACTTGCTCTGACTAGTTTTAAATTTCCTGAAATTCCCTGACTTTCCTTGAACAGTTAGTAATTGAGGGACCGGATCGTATAAGGGCGTATATAATTTTCTCGTGCGAAATCATAGTCCCCTGGAGGCTTCAAAACAAATTTTGAATTTAAAATTTTTAAAGGACATATCTGGACGTGAAATTTTATTGTGCATCTTTTTTCATCTACAAAAAAAGTTTTAACTTTTTTAGTTTTCGAAATAGAACCAAAAAAATGACTTTTTTGAAAAACTTGATTTTAATCCGTTTTTCAATTCAACTCGTGCTCAGTACTTCAGTTTTTGAAAATTTGTAATAAAAATTTTAGGGAGTGTGCTTTAAGATGTCCTTCGATTGACAATATGATAAAAATTCAAACCCGTTGTTTTAAAAAATGATTATTAATTTTTTTCTCTAGCTCGGTGCGAATTACACACTTGGAACTTCCAGCGTTTCGTTTAGAGAGGGAATTCGGAGCAGGCAAATACTGCTTTTGACAAAAATTCGGAGAAAGGTATAATGAAGTTTCTTGGTAAGTTTCAGATCAAAATATTTAATAGTTTAGGAGTATTTATGATTTTATTGAACGTCAGCGCTGGAGTTTTCGAGCTTACTGTGCACTTTGCTATGTCATGTTCGCTCGCTAGAGAGTTTTTGTTTATAATATGATCTTATGAAATTTTTTAGAGAATAAAAGATAAACAAAAATAAGCTAACAAAATATTCATGAATTTTATTTAATTTTGAATGTATTTTCCGTTTTTTTTTTATTTAAATGTAGGATGCTTTAATGTACACCTAGTGTTTACACCGGCATTCGGCTTAACTCGAAAGCGACCTTGAATATGCATTTTGAAAATAAACCTATGCACACATTTTCTTACACTTTTTCTAAATCTATTTTAAAAATAAAACAGATCAGTTAGTCCTTAACTATGCTCTGGACAGTGCAAAGTAAATTAAGTTTTAAGCTTGATAAAGTTGAATATTTCACGAAAAGTCCAGCGCAGACGTTAACTAAAATCATAACTACTCCCAAACTATTAAATATTTTGACCTAAAACTTTTTAAAAAACTTCAATATACCTTTCTCCAAATTTTTGTTGCGAGAAGTATTTGCCTGCTCAAAATTCCTTCTCTAAACGAAACGCTGGAGGTTACAAGTGTTTGTTTCGCGCCGAGCATCAGAAAAAAATTAATAATAATTTTTGAAAACAACGGTTTTGAATTCCTATCATTGTCAATCGAAAGACATCTTAAAGCACAGTCCCTAAAATTTTCATTTAAAAATTTTAACAACTGAAGCACTGAGCACGAGTTGAAGTGAAAAATGGATTAAAATCAAGTTTTTCAAAAAAGTCAGTTTTTTTGTTTTAATTCGAAAACTAAAAGAGTTACAACTTTTTGTGTGGGTGAAAAAAGATGCACAATAAAATTTCACGTCCAGATATGTCCTTCAAAAATTTCAAATCCAAAATTTGTTTTGAAGCCTCCAGGGCATTTCGCACGAGAAAATTCTATACGCCCTTATACGATCCGGCCCCTCAATTTCCTGATATTCATTCTTAACTTTCTTTGGCTGTTTTTTAATTCCCTAACTTTCCTTTTGCCATTTTCAATTCCCTGACATTCCCTAAATTTTCCTCAATAGTTTTATATTCCTTAACTTTCCCTGACATTCCTTAACTTCCCGTGACTAGTTTTAGATTCCCTGACATTTCCTAACTTTCATTGACTAGTTTCAGATTTCCTGAAATTTTCTAACTTCCCTAAATCGTTTTTAAACCCCCTAACTCTTTCTGAAATTCCTTAACTTTCCGTGACTAGTTTTAGATTTCTTGACATTCTCTGAGTGTCCCTGACCAATTTTAAATTCTCTGCCATTCCCTTACTTTCTCTGACTAGTCTTGAATTCCCTGTCTTTCCTTGGCTCGTTTTAAATTTCTTCAGATTCCCTAACTTTCTCTGACCATTTTTAAAATCCCTGATTTTCGAGAATTTCCTGATCTATAATCATCCTGTTAATTAACTTTGAATAATTAATGCGATTAAATTCACATGGAAGAAGCAGATTGATAGAGGAGGGTATGATATAAGGTGCAGATTGATGGATTATTCAACACGTATCACTCAATAACGAGCTAGATGCTCGCATTTATATTAATAAGCACATTAATCTACAATCACTCTCGTATCAAATAAGCTGCGCTTTCCTGTAACTCAAACTATCATGTTGCCAATAATTAGACTGCAATTTTTTAAAGATATAAAGTAATATTAATCAATGGAACAATATTGTTATATTATATTGAAAATATTTTAGGAGTGTCCACATTGTAGTGGTCTACATTTTTTTCCTCGATTTTTTATGCCTATTGCACACAAATTTATTTGAATCCATAAAAAAATGCATTTAAAAAAAATTCTATTAAGAGGTCCCGCTATCCCCATGAAGTTTCGCATGTATTTCCCATGAGAAACATAAAAGTTTTTATACATTTGATTGATATTCAACAATCCTTGGTAAATTAAGTTGAAACTGAAAATTTGTTTTCGCAATTAGCTAAAGAATATAAACGAATATTTTTTTTTATTCTACCCCCCCTCCCAAGCCAATCTAATTCTGTTTCAAGACCACCCCTTAAGTTAAAATTTGGGTCTTGTACGCTCTTGTTTCTTCTTTACTTTTTGTATATGT
>JAAAKG020146114.1:0-10739 GCA_010014905.2 Druon quercuslanigerum
CAATGATAAATATACTTCCATTTATTTTAATAATCCTTGTAAATGACTTTAAACTGGATTACAGACAAAAGTAACCTCATAAATATTAAAAATCATTTAAAAATATCAGGTTGCTGTTTATAACAATATAATTGTTGATAACAAATGACTTATTTATTATTAACTCTTAATTAGTACTTCGCGAATATGATTTTATCGATAACATAATAATTTCACCTAAACTGAACAATTTATGCATTGTTAATGGATCGAAAACTTAAGAATGGTAATTTTTTTATTGTATTTACTTGAATGTAAAAACTTTATACATTTTTTTTCAAAAATCGGTTCTCACAGATCTTTTTAAAATTGATTCAGATTTCATTTGTTAAAAAAACTTCAAAATCGAATAAAAATATTATCGAGAACATTGTTTTGAACATTTTTTCATCCAATGTCTACACTGTGATAACCAATAATTCACAATTAAAGAGTAACATGTCTGTAAAAAACACTATTTTTCTAGTACATTGACAAATTTCAATCCAACATTTTACTAGATATAAAGTATATTTTTAAACTATGCCAATGAAATGTTTCGAGTGGACTAATACTAATATGTAATATGCCTGGATTCGTATAAAAATAATTTAAATACAAATTATGTACAAGAATCTTTAAAAATAATTGAGAATAAAATGAATCTTTAAATCTCAACTGGGGTTGCAAATATTAACCGATTGATTTTTTACAATCTTTTTTTGATTTACTCGTAATAATGTAACGAGGCTAATGCAGTCTATTAAAATTAAATTAATTTATATTGCACAAAATTTTAATTTTTCTGAGTTGTGTCTAATTTCAAACAATGGGAAGGTCGCGCGAGGCCAAAAACCTTTCGCTGGACAAACTACCACCCGCCGAAAGGGTACCGGTTTCCAAAAAATGCCTGATCCAGGCTGACTGTCCCCTGGTGACGTCTTTATTGCGGGAAATTTTTTTCACAGTTTTTTTCCTATGCACCCTGTTTTTCCTGAAAATATTTCTACTGTGATTAGCTGCCGAAATTTTTTTCCCCTTACAAGCTCCACCCTTTGAGGCGTGCTTATCATATTTCTGTCTTTCTCGCACGGTTAACTCAGAATTCCCACGGGTGTCCCCTGCCCTCTGAACTACGAAAATAATTTAAAACGTACTATATAACTATTTGTATGTTAATATTTTATTCAATTTTCTTATAGTTTCTCCGTATCCATCGCCTGATAGTCCGGTAAGGTTAAATCCTAGTTAAAAGATTGTAATGTTTTTTTTTTTTTTGTAATTTTGCGTTTTTAGTACTATGTTATACGGTAAAAATTTATTTTTTCAGCAATCTGAGATAACATTGGATACAGAAGTAGAGCAGTATGAGGAGCCATCTTATATTTCAGAATTAGTAGATGTCATTCGGGAAATTTTTGAAATAATAGGATGTAAATATGAAGAGGAAGAGTGGCAAGTATCAGAGAGTCAATCTGAAGTTGTGCAGGAAAAAGTATCAGAAATTCAATCTCAGCCTGAAGTTGAGCCCATAAAACCGAAAGGAAAAGGTCAATCTGCGAATCCCAGAAGAACTAAACCAAGAACATAATAAAAAAAGATCGTCTGCTTCTAGTATTTGTACCTAATTTATATTATATTTAATAACTATTATGATGTGCAATCATTAATTGGTATCGAAATCAAATATCATATTATATAAAATCTATAAATGTTGTGCTAAAATTGGAAAACTAATAAACTTGTTATACAGAAACATCTTCCACCTTAAGGGTCTAAAAACTAAAATTTTCTCAGTTTCCTTATTTTTGAACCACTGATATGAAAAAAAATGTGACGCAGAAAATGTTCTTTGTTATTAAAATTGGACATGTCAAAAGATTTAATTTGAGCCATTCTTGCAAAGAATCAGACTAAAAGAAAAGCTTCCAGCATAATGATATAAGTAACAAAATTTTTCTTATTTTTCTCGATTTACTTTTATTTAACCTCTTTTACAACAAATTTTAATTTATATCAAAACAATTTTTATTCTTGATCTCCATTCGAGATGCCAAGAGCTTCAGTTTGAGCCATCCTCGTGGAGAATTGGGCTAAAAAAGAAATATCCAGCATAATTCTCTAAATAACCATTCTAATTTTTTTACCATTTCAGTTACTATTAGCATATTAAGGAACATAAAATTTATGTCTGCCAGATTGTTATGTGTCGGAATGAATGTAGGAATCAGAAAATTATTTAACATAGCGTGCCAAACTCATTTTACTAGGAGATGTATAAGAATGTCCCTTTACGACGAAGAAGGTGTGAATCTCGAGACAGTGAATGTACGTGGGTTTGCTTTTGCAGACAATAACACATTGACAAGACACTGATGGACATGTTGATGGATATGTTAAAGAAATTAGTTAAGATCCGTCTTCTTTTAAAATACTTTTTAAAAATGTATATAATAATGATAGAAAATTTAATTCGAAATTTTGAAAAAAGAAAAAGAAAATTTTTCAAAAACCCCACGTCTTATTCCTAAAGATTAAAAAAAAAATTTGGCAGTTTTTTAAATTATATTTTTAATCTTTCGAAATCGATGAGAAGAAATAAGAAGGGATAAGAATTGGTAAAGTTTTTATATTTTTTTGAAAAATTAAAAAACGAAATTTTCTCAAATCATTTACCTTTTTTTGAAAATTTCAAGAGTTATAGGTAATATATAGTCAACTGACCATAATTTTAAAACTTTTTATTTTTTCTAAATGTTTTTGCATTTATTGTATTTTTATTTAAATACCAGTAGCTTTATAATATTTTCCCTTTGTTTATTATTCCTAAAATTTTAATTTTAAAAATGGTTCTTTGTTTTAATTATAAATAACTTTCTAATTTCTTACTTAAGTTTTTAAGCAGGATTGGCAAAAAAACTAATTTTTGCCCTTAAAGTTTAATAATATTCGTGAAAAATGTTGTTAATTTTTTATGGTCAGGGCAATATCTAAATTATAATTTACACCATCAATTTAACTAAAAAATTAGATGAATTAAAGGACAAGTAGACAGATGCATAAAACTTAGCGATTTTATATTTAGATAAGAAAATTTTAACCAATTAAAAATTACATTACAACAAAATAATTATCTACCACCTTTAATAGAAAGTGTCATAAAAAAAGAATAAATGAAATTTACAATAGTTTCAAAAAACTAATATAAATGGTTAGATAATCAAGAAAGATTCTAAAAAAATTGAAAATTTATTAAACGTAGTTTACTTAATAAAATGCAAAGGTTGTAATAAAATTTACATTGATGAAACAGGTAGAAGATTAAAAACAAGAATATCTGAACACAAAAGAGATTGTAGGATTGGCAATTTAAATACAGGTTGAATTTAAATACACTTTTAATTTTTTTCAATTGGCTAATCTTTTTTATACTAATTTGTATTAGGTATAATTTGCCTTAGGATGACCGAGAGATTAAAGTCAAAACGTTGCATGATGTAATTTGTTTAAATTTGTATTAAAATATTGACTTGGAATATTCCTGATCTTTTTTATTTCCACATTGATCGTAAGACTAAAACAATTGGAATTCCTATTAAGGTAACTATTTGGATCGATCGGAGAAGGTATTTCTGCTTCTTAAATTATCAAAAAATTTTAATTTTTATCATGAAAATTTTGTCCAAAAAGCTTCCCAACTCTAAATAATTAGTGATAATTTTTGTAAATCCACTCTGTCTTCTCAATAATTCGATCCCTAAATCTTTTTCATTGCAGAACAAAATAAAAATTTCAAAGGGTTTTCAGGTGACACTGATGCCACGGTACAGCGTCTCCTGGGTGGCGGAAGGCATTCCTCTGACTGGTTACAGAAATATTTTAAGTTACACCCCTAACCCTTTTCATTATCTCCTGGCCACACAAAATTTTAGGTTGCACCCCTAATCCTTTTCAATGCCTCCGAGAGACCCTCCTCTAACTAGACAGACCAGACCACAATATAAGGATGCACACTGAACCCTTTTCAATGTCTCCTGGAAAGAACCCTTTAAATGGTCACACAAATATTTTAGGCTACACCCATAACCCTTTTCAATGTATCCGAGAGGCACTTCTCTGACTAGACAAACCCAAATTTTAGGTTACAGAACTAACCCTTTTCAATGTCTCCTAGGAGGCAACCCATTGACTGGTTACACCAACATTTTAAGCTACACCCATAACACTTTTCATTGTCTCCTGGGTGGCGGGAGGCACTTCTGTGTAGTTCGCACCTCGAACTTTTACCAATGTCTTTTGGACAGTACTTGATGATCATGCACTAGAGTAAAAGTCTGCTGAACAAAAAAATAATGTTAAAAAAAAATATACAAGTTTCATTTAATGATTTCTCGTGTGAATGGGGATCTATTAGCATCTGGCAAAGAAACTTTTTTACCAAAACCAGTCTTGCATACACAGCCTTTCTTAAAAGTAATCCAAACTTGAATATTGAATCATTGTTTGTACCTAAAATCCCTGTCGAGTTTTTGCTCATGTTAACTAAAAATAATTTGAGGCCGATTTTTAATCATCGCAAATCCTCCAGGGGGTTAGTATCTTAAAAGAATGTTAAACTCCTTTAACTTGCTATTTTAGACGTGTAATCTTTTTCTGAAACTGCATTTCGTAGTTCGTAAAAATATCAGTTAAGTGTTTCAAAAATGTAGGAGCTTGTTAAATTTTTATTTTATAATAAATCAGTCAGTCAGTCAGTAGCTGTGAATAACACCTTTGGAGGTGATGGGTACCTTAGAATTAGCGTCTAAGCGATGAGCTTTAGTGCTTGAAAGATGACTAGAAAATATCTACCCTCCAATAACTCGACGCCTCACGAAATGATGGACCTAAAATAGTATTTTATGGGATTTTAATATTAATTGCCTTTTTAAAGCGAAGACAACACAAATTATGGAGTAGAATTTATTTTCCTAAAAGAAATTGATTATTAAACCTTGACGCTATAGTGTGAAAATATTTTCTAACGTCTATCGAGTTATTACTCAAGATAATTTATTATAACAGTCTAATAAATAAATCAAATTGGAGTTGCTTCTTTAAATAAACGGAATGATTTTCTTCTTAGCTGAGATAGACAAGTTTGACCATTATTGGACCACTATCATTATTTAATATTGTCTTTACTGGCTGGATTATCATCATCATCATCTGATCTTGCCAACACTGGCTATACTTTTAGCATCATTTGATCTTGTCTTCACTAGCTGGATCATCATGATCATCATCATCATCATCATCATCATCATCATCATCATCATCATCATCACTGACCAGGTTAGCAACATCATCATCATCATCATCATCATCATCATCATCATCATCATCATCATCATCATCATCATCATCATCATCACCTAATCATGTCTTTACTTGCTCTATCGTCGTCATTATCATCTGATCTTGCCTTCACTGGCTACACTATTAGCATCATTTCATCTTGTTTTCACTAGCAGGATCATCATCATCATGATTATCATCATCACTGACCAGATAATCATCATCATCATCATCACCTAATCTTATCTTTACTTGCTCGATCATCATCATCATCATCTGATCTTGCCTACATAGGCTGGATCATTATGACAAGGATATAGCCAGTAAAAACAAAGTCAAGTGATGGTAATGTTTCAATAATGGTCAATCTTGCATCACAATAAATTAATAAATTAAGCCAAATGGTGGGTTAGTTTACACCGGAAAAAAATCTACAAGATTCACTCCCTATCATTTCCGTTACTGGCAAACCCTAAAATTCGGGAGGCATATGTCAAGTAGGGATAATTTTTTAAATTTTAAACCCTCCATTGTAAGAATTCGCCTCGTATCATATCAACAATATATCAATTTTTTCACTATACAAAAGATTTCGAATGATTTCAAGGAAGTTCGACAGATTCTAAAGATCATCAGTGATTTAAAAGTATTTAAGCAGATTTACTGAGATTTTAAAGCATTGTGAAGGAGTTTTCATGATATTTTAAACGATTTTCACAAAAGTTAAATGCATGACAAAAGTTCTAGGGATTTCCAATGATTCTAAAATTTACGAGAGGGTTCACAACTAACAAATGATTTAGAAAGATTTCAAGAGCTTAAAGAAATTAATAAGTAAAATTTGAATTTTTAATCGAATTTACGAGATTTCAAGGTTTTCATGGGAGCTTAAGTGATTTGAAGTAATTTAAAAATATTTCAAAATAAGTACCGGAAGATCTCACGGGATTTCAAAATATTTGCAAGGACTTCAAAACATTCTAGGGAATTATACGAATTTGTAAATATTTAAAGGACTTTCGAAGGTTTCACTAGATTTAAAAAAATTCTAAAGTATATATCCTCGAATTTAAGCGAATTTCGTAAGATTTCCGAAAAGTTAATAGCATTCGAAAGGACTTACGAAGAAATTTTTCTATTTCATCAAATGTTATGTATTTTGTTAAAAATTTGCCTTTTGTTAAAAATTAACCTTCTAGCTTCGTAATTAATTTTTGTTGGGTAAAAATTTAACTATTTTGTTGAAGGTTTATTTATTTAGTTAAAAATTTAAATATTTTATTAAACTCATTTTTTGGTAAAAAATCAACTGTTATGCTGAAAGTTCGTCCCTTTGGTTTGATAATTTATCTTTTAGGGTAAAAAAGTCATATTTCTTGGTTGAACATTCATCCCTCTTCTCTAAAAATATCTTGTTAAAGATTTAACTTTTTGTCTTAGAATTCAATTGTCTTCTAAAATTTTAATCTGTTTGACTTTAAAATGCATCTAGTTTGTTGAAAATGTAACAAATAGATTTTTTTAGTATCAATAATATTGGTCTTTAATGTATCAACATGGATTTAACCTCTGCGAACCATCCCCTTCCCATTTGACACATGGAGAATTCCGCTTAAAGTATCATGCACCCTGAGGTCACGGAGCGACTCAAGGAAAACGGCTTTCTGCATTTTCCCCGTAATCGTCTTAATCATTCAGCTAAAACTTCAACTATTTTAATAAAGTAATTTTGACAGTAGAAAATTTAACTGTTTTGTCAAAAGTTCGTGCTTTTGGAATAAAAATTTATCTTTTAGGGTAGAACGTCATCTTTCTTTGTTGAAAATTCATCGGTCTTGGCCGAAAATGAGCTTTTTTGTTAAAAATTTAACTTGTCATATTGAAAATTTAAACGTTTTCTAAAAAATTCGCCTTTTTGTCTTGAAAATGTATTGAAAATAAAACGACTACATCTCTTTCGCGTCGACAATATTGGTCATTAATGTATCGACATGGATTTAAAGTTTATTTTGTTGTCATAGGAGTGTAGAAAAAACTCTACAATCCCTAGCCTTCTCTATGACACTTTGTGACGTCCGTAAAAGACTTATGCAACCTGAAGACATGGAGCGACCTAAGGAAGATGGCTTTCTGCCTTTCCCCCGCAACTGTCTTGAAAATCTTGTTATTTCTGACGTACACTGGTAAGTAAAAAAACAAGGTACCAAGAGGATAAAATGAGCCAATGGTGCACCTACCAAGATATCGACCTTCTACAACAATAATGCTTGATATTTTCGGTTCATAAAACTTTATGGATGGTAATAACCCACGGCGTAGACTCTAAAACTTCTCTACGGACTGCTCGATACACGACATACACCTTCCTTTCAAACCCACCCCTCCTGAGGATCCCACCCACCCATCTTCTCAAGACTCAGGTTCTATGGAATTTTCTTAAAGCAAATCTTTCCGACCTTTTTACAGAATACTGAAAGTTCCAGCTTTTTCAGTTTATTAATTGTTAGGGTTTTGTATGCTACGCTGGAAACGCTTCTAAAGAGGTGGTCGAATGAGGCGGAAGAAATTGTAATCCCCTTGTACGCTCGGTTATCCCAACTGGTAATCCGGTGTAATTCGCATTTTTCAGTGTAATTCGAAATAGCCTCCTTCTAGTAAGGTATATTCGATAGTACTCCACTTGTAATCCGGAGCACTCCACGCAATCCAGTTGTAACCTAGATCATGCAGAGTAATCAACTTCAAGCTTGAGTAATCCACTTGTGATTAAGAGTAATCCAACTATAATTCAGTATCGTTAACTTGTGATCCAGGTTGAGAATATGCTTCTTTCAATAAAATAATAATATTCTTGGTTAAAAATGTATTCCTTTGGTAGAAAATTCAATCATTCGAACAAAAATTAATCTACTTTGTGAAAAATTCAACAATTTCATAAGAAAGTAATTTTTTGGTTGAAAATATAATTTCTGTATTGAAAGATCATCTTTTTTATTCCAAAATTAAACTATTTTAGAAAATAATTCTGTCCTTTGTTTGAAAATTGAAGTATATTGTTAGAAACTCGTATAAAAATTATTTTATGTACTTCAAAATTGATCTATTTCATTTTTATTTATAAGTATATTTTTAAATGAAAGTTCTACTACTTAATCAAACTTTTCTTTTTACGTAATTTTTCTGGTTAAAGATTATTGATTATAGTTAATAATTGAATAATTTAAAAAAAATTAATCTACTCTGTAGGAAATTCAACAATTTTATAAGAAAGTATTTTTTAATTGAAAATTGATCTTTTTCATTTTTGTTTAAACATATATTTTTAAATAAAAGTTCAACTGCTTGATCAAGCTTTTTATTAAGTAATTTTTATGGTTAAAAATTATTGATTATAGTTAATGATTGAATCATTTAAAAAAAATTAATCTACTCTGTAGGAAATTCAACAATTTTATAAGAAACTATTGTTTTAATTAAAAATTTATCTTTTTTATTTTTGTTTAAAAGTATATTTTAAATGAAAGCTTAACTACTTGGTCAAACTTTTTTTAACGTAATTTTTCTGGTTAAAAATTATTGATCAGAGTTGAAAATTCAATCAATTGGACTAAAATTAATCTACTTTATAGGAAATTCAACAATTTGATTAGAAAGTCATTTTTTGGTTGAAAATCAAATTGTTGTATTGAAAGATCGCCTTTTTTATTTAAAAAATAAACTATTTTGGTCGATAATTCTGTTCTTTGTTTGAAAATTGAAGTATAATGTTAGAAACTCGTTTAAATAATTATTTCTTTTACTTCAAAATTGATCTATTATATTTTTATTTAAAAGTATATTTTTAAATGAAAGTTCAACTACTTGATCAAACTTTTCATTTTACGTAATTTTTCTGGTTAAAGATTATTGATTATAGTTAATAATTAATTAATTTGAAAAAAATTAATGTACTCTGTAAGAAATTCAACAATTTTAAAAGTGAGTATTTTTTGAATTA
The DNA here is from genome assembly GCA_010014905.2 of Druon quercuslanigerum. NCBI lineage: Eukaryota > Metazoa > Arthropoda > Insecta > Hymenoptera > Cynipidae > Druon > Druon quercuslanigerum. Next base: position 9,353 of record JAAAKG020146114.1, read on the forward strand.
AAAATTGATCTATTTCATTTTTATTTAAAAGTATATTTTTGAATGAAAGTTCAACTACTTGGTCAAACTTTTTTTTCAACGTAATTTTTCTTTTTGTAGATTATTTATTAAAGTTAAAAATTTAATTATTTGGACAAAAATTAATCTACTTTGTAACAAATTCTACAATTTTATAAGAAAGTCCTTTTTTAGTTTCAAATCCAATTGCTGGATCAAAAGTTTGCCTTTTTGTTTAAAAACTAAACTAATTTGGTGAATAATTCTGTCATTTGGCTAAAAATTGAACTATATGGTTTGGAACTCGATGTTTTACTTTGAAAAAATGTTTTAATTGAAAATTGATCTGTTTCATTTTTATTTAAAAATATCTTTTTAGTTGAAAGTTAAACTAATTTGTCGAAATTTTTGTTGTTGTAATTCTTCTTGTTGAAGATTCTTGATCATAGGTAAAAATGGTTTGGTTGAAAACTGCTCTAATTTTGTAAAAATTAGATACTTCAATTTTTTTAAATTGCCTTTCTTATCTGAAAATTCATGTATTTTATGGAAAATTCAACTGTTTGGTAAAAAATTCGCATATTTTGTTAAAATTCGTCTTTTTGATAGAAAAATATTTGAAAACTAATATTTTTGTTTCAAAATTCTCTTTCATCAAAATTAATTCTTTCACTGGAAATTAATTTATTATTATATTTCGTTATTATTATTATAAATCGTTTCTTTCGTGTGGAATTTAAATCCTTTGTTTGAATACATAACTTTGCGATTGAAAATGCTTTTATTTTTTTAATTGACATTTTTTTAACTGAATGTTAACTATTTAATTTGCTATTTTGGTAGTAAATTAATCTTTTTAATTAATAAACTTTGTTAAAAGTTCAAATACTTCGTTAAAAATTCATTTTTTCATGAAGATGCATCATTTTAGTTGGAAATTCATCTCTGGTCGAAAATTGATCTATTCTGTTGGAAAACCATGATTATTTTGTACTGAAAATTGTACTACTCCACGCAAAAATTCATCATTTTAGTTGAAAATTCATCATTTTTATTGAAAATTTAAATATTTGGTTAAAAATTTGTTTTTTTTCGTAAAAAGTCATTTTCTAGAATTTTCAATGCCACTTTTTAATTTTTTATTAAAACTGTATCTTTTTTATTTTAAAGTTTATGTTATTTGTTGAAAGTTTGTCCTATTTTGTTGACTCCAACTATTTTTTTATTTTGAATTAAAATTTATTTTATCTGAAATATTTTTTTGTGAAAAATTAATTTTCTAACTCAAGATTTCACCATTCTATTTGAATTTGAAAATGAACGCATTTTAGATGAAAATTCCACTATCTAATGGCAAGTTGAACTACTGTGTTAAAAATTATTGTCTTAT
>JAAAKG020146115.1:0-10739 GCA_010014905.2 Druon quercuslanigerum
ATATGGGAACTAATTTCGATCTTGGGACCACTTGGGACTGGCTTGGTCGGTGCATTTGAGTGTCACATGCCCTTAACAGTGAATAAAAGTGCCTATTACAGAAATTTATTGAGATTTGCGGCTTTAAAAAGGATATACCCAAAATAAAATTAGAAAATAAAATAGACCATGGAGAAATGATTTTTTCTTTAATGTATTTTTCGATAGCGAAAACGACTAAATTCTGAATTAACTGGAATAAATTAAAACTGGCAGTCGGTTTAAATACTTCTAGTCGAATAAAATATTTTCAACAAGAAGTGAAATCGAATTCTCAGAGAAAAAGAAACAAAAGGAGAAAGTGATGTAACTAATGTAACAAATTTTTCTATACCATAAAGCCACGAGTCTGATCGATCTTAAAAACACTGAAAGGTGATCCAGAAGAAAGTGGAATTCTCGAACGAATCTACTAGAATCCGTACCGTTACTTTCATTCGCTCAAATAACTTTAAAAAAATACAATTTGGATTTTACACACATGTACTGCAAATTAATAAAACGTATATTTTTTTATTTGTTGAAAAAATAAAAATTTAACATAACGATATTTAGTTTAACAGTTATCTTTTTATTTAAAAATGCAACTATCATTTTTAATTTAAACATTTCCTTAAAAATTCCAAATTTTGTTGGAATATCATGTACTTTGTTAAAAATAAACCTTTTTCGACGGAAACATTTGACAACAAAATTATTTTTGCTCATGTCAATAATGCAGATTTTAATTCTGCGAAATATGTGTGGCTTTGGTAAAAAAATAAAATTTTGCATTAGCGACAACAACGGCTTCGAGATTTTCGTGACGCACACTTTTTTTAGAGAAAGATAACTTCTATAAAAAAAAGGCAAAGAAAATTTTTGTCAGTAATGCTGAAAATGAAATACTTGAAAGATATTTCAAGAAATGCATAATGAACAAAATCATAAATCTGTTTCGAGTCGAGAGAATTGACATCCAATCAGGAATAAGATTTATTTTCTAAGAATGAGTTGTAGAAGAGAGGTTTTCTATCAGGAAAACATAATGAAAACATTTTTGAAAAAAATAATGACAATTATTGCTCATTTATCACTTCGTTTTTTTATTCACTGATGAATGGACAGTGGATTTTTTTCTAAAACTTATTGTGGAAGAAATATGCGAATTCACGATTGCACAAAATATCTGCAAATATAGGACAAGTATCTTATGCAAATATCATAAAGGAGAGAGTTTCTTTTCATTGGAGGAAAAAAACTTCGTCACTTGCTAGGGATTCTAGAGAATTGCAAAAAACAATTTCTAAATGCTAAATTTGGAGACTGATCAATTCTGCAACATTTTTTATGGAGAATATTTGATAAAAGGAATGAAACAATTTTAGATTAAACTTTAAACATCTATCTATTTCAATCTAAAAAGATGACTTTTCTACCATTAAATATGAATTTTCTATCCAGAAAGACGAATTTATTTTCAACAAAACAGTTGAATTTTCAGCCAAAAAGAATGACTTTTTAATAAAATAGTTGAATTTTGAACCAAATTGAGAGAGTTTCATCCTAAAAAGATGAAGTTTCAAATATGAATTGCTATTTTTAAAAGACAGTTTAATATCTTTAAAAAATATGAATTTTTAATCCAAAAAGATGAAGATTCGACTAAAATAGGTATGTTGTACCAAAATAATTAAATTTTCAATCACATATTTTAAATAGATTTTTTAACTAAGGATATTAAATGTATATTATAAAAGAAATATTTGATAAAAAATGGAATAGTTAAACTATCATTCGAAAAAATTAATTTTCAACAAAAAAACGTATTTTGAAACAAATAAATGAATTTTCAAATAAATGGGTAAGTTTTGAACCTAGAAGATTAATTTTCCACCGTAAAAGTTTTATTTTTTTTAATAATACAGGACTTTTTAACCAAATAGTTGAATCTTATATACTGAAAAAGATACACTTTCAACAAAGTATATACTTAAATTTTAAGTAAAAAAATTTCATAAAATAAAATTTTGTTCAACAAAATAACTGTACTCTGAAAAAAATGATTTGTCAACTAACATGAGGAATCATAAATTGAACGAATAAATTTTTAGCTAAGTATTTCTACTCTCAATTAATTAATTGTATCTTTAACCAAAGAAGTAAATTTTAAACCCAGAGAAGATTCCAAGGGAAGATTTCTACCAAAAAAGATAAATTTTCAACAAAATAAATGAATTTTCTAACATATATTGTAATTTTTAAAGGAATTTTCAACCTAATAGTTAAATTTCCAACCAGAGAAATGAATTTTTAACCAAGAAGATAAGTTTTAGATTAATATTAGAATATATAGTAATAATATTAATATTAAGATTAATATTCTACTTAATCTTGTTCTTTTTTAAAAGGACAAAAAACTGCCCTTCGAAATATAAGTCAATTTTCGCTTAAACAATTTTTAAAAATAATTTCATTATTTATTCACAAAAAAATGTATAAAATCATTCTCAACATGGCTCAGTAAAAATAAAACTTTCTTGTGCCATTTTTTTTCGTTCGATGAACCGTTTGCAATATACATTGTTATAAACAAATAATTTTTTAACAAAATCGCCATATTTGCACAGTGTTACCTCAGAATCTATTGCTCAGAAAAATTTAAAACTTGTAGGCTGTCTATATCGACGATAGATCTCTTAAAAGAAAAAAGAATTGTTGTTAAAAAGTTGCTATTTTTAAGAGGAAACCGTTTAGACTCTTAATTTATTAGTAAACAATCAACCAGTACCATAATATTGCTTCAAATTGTTGCAAAAGTTTTATCTAGGATTATTAACATAATTTGTTGTTCATAATTTCTTTTGCGAAATTGTTTATAATAATTGATATAAATAATGACCGAAAATAACCAGCATTGACTTAATTTATTTTTATTAATCCTAGACACATGATTAAGTCTTTCACTCTCCTAATATTTTTTCGTACGAACAGCCATTATTTATTTATGACCTTATAAACAATGTATTTTTTATAAACATAGTCTCCCCTAAAAGCCAGAATTTGTATGTTATTAGCGATTACCTTTTTTTATATCTGTAATTTTACCATAAACAATGTAATTATCTTGGATAGTATTTTTGATACCTGCGCCTTATTGTTCATAACTATTGTTATGAAAAAATGCTCAATTAAGAAAATCGATTTTTTCTTAATTTTTTTATTATATGACACAAAAAAATTTTTTCTCCATTTCCATTGCCATTATTTAACAATGTATTTTTTATAATGAAAATTATTTTTGAACAATGAAAAATGTAATTCTTAATATTTCAACCAAAAAATAGTATAATTTCAAACAAAACTATATGAATTTTCATTTTGTATTTGAATCCTCAACTAAAGCATATTAATTCTTTACGAAACAGTTGTGTTTTTTTAACCAAAGCAGATGCAATTTCTGTCTAAACAGACGAATTTTTTCACCAAATAGAAGAATTTTCAACAAAACAGTTGAATTTTCAATAAAAAAGAATGCATTTTTTGACAGAATTGGTAAATTTTCAAAAAAATAACAAAATTAACTTCAAGTTAAATTAATCAAAAATGTTCTGACTCTGCCAGGTTATCCTTAGCATTTCCCTGACTTGTAGCAATCCTGTATAATTGAATGATGAAATTTTATTAATTTGTAAAAATATCTAAAATCTCCAAAATCGTCATCCCACAGGTGACTATCAAATTTAATAAACCCTTAAACTCAAATCTCTTCCAAAATCCATCAGCAGCCAGATCTTTATTAGAAGCGCTCGCATTTGCCTGAACATTTGGTCAGAGAAGTGGAAAATTGCAGAAAACCGAAACTACTCGAGCAAAATTTATAGGCTTTCGATAGCATCCTATATATATACATATAGGTATTCATCCTCGGCATCGCACATTCCACTTGAAAGTGAAAAAACCACGACTAGGCGAGAATCATGGACGGTCACCTATCTTAACGCCAACCGCGCACATCCATGCTTAACATTCGACGAGATCTAGAGGAATTGAGAATCATCGTACAGCTACTGACTTCGGTTTAGAATTCGATTGTATTTTACAACATAATTTCTGGAAATTATTAATTTCTCTTTGTTGATGACATGAGAAGTGAAGACAGCTTTTCAATCACAAATGTCAAACTATATTATCGCATGGCACAGTTTGATAAGGAGTACATCAATGTGAACTACTGACATACATTTTCAACGTTGACTCTTAATTAGTCACATAGATGAGGAATAGATATATTATAATTTGACAAATTAGTCCGAGAGAGCATCGAAAATAAATATTAAAAATCTATTAGAATTATTGCTGAAAGACAATTTGGAGTTTATCAAAATTGTAAAAACAAAGAGCAATTTTCATAATTTGTGATATTTTTGTCCGTTCCTGTTTCCTTATTATACATCTTGGAAAGTTTGTGTTGCTTTCATAATAAGAGAATATTTTTGGAATTAAGAAATAATTTTTGTTGCAAAAGTTTTTAACAGATATAATAAACATAAGTTTATTTACGATTTATTTTAAGTAAAAATGTTTTAACTTCATTACTTGTTTTGTGATTGCAGGCTCTTTTCTTTTTGATCATTTAGTAACGATAGTAGGTATTTTAAAAATATTTTTCCCAGAAGAATTGTAATATTTGACAATAACTTTAAAATCTGTAATTTCTGTTGAAGAATTACATTTCACAAAAATAATTATTTAAACAGAAACTTAGAACCTCTACTATTAAAATTGTAAATTTGTTGAATAAAATAAATTTTCCGAAAATTGTATCATTTCGGATTTTAGATTTGAATTTTTTAAATTTTATTCTGTAAATAATTAGAAATATCAAAATATCTATGTTCGATAGCCTGTGCGAATAAACATAAAGAAACGTTAAATATTGACTTTAAAAACACATCTGAGTGAACAAATGTTGTGAGTTATTATTATCGGAACGTGCTTGAAAGTTAAATTTGCTTCTTACATATGTTTGGAGATCAGTAAAGTTTAAGTACTTTGTGAATATCTAAAGTAGAACTTCCTGCTTCTGGGCACATGCACTTTAAAAAATAATACAGTGCATTTTTCTGAATACGTGCAATATTTATTTAATACTAAAAATAAAAAATGTGATTTCTTTAATTAATTAATTTTTAATTGTAGAGTAGGGTGGGCCAAAAATGTATAGGACAATTTTTCATCGAATTTTTATGCATATCATCCGGAAATTTCTTCAATAACACACAAAAATTAATTAATTTTTTTGTTTTGAACAAAAAATTATATTTAGAGGTGGCGCAAAAGCCCCATAATTTCCCATAACAAAAAAAAAATGTTTTTGTATGTTTTATTCAGAATCGTCAACATTAGGTAAATCGAGTTGAAACTCAAAACTTATTTTCACAATTGGCCATAGAATGTAAATAAAATATTACTTTACAAATATCACCCACAAACGTTTTTTTTATAGGTTGAAATAAGTGAAAAAATTGGGTTGTGCGAGTTTTTAGCACTAATTATAATTTTTTTGCAGCTCTTTAAATGTAAATTGTTTTTTAATACATAAAATACTATTTTATATTGATATGTTAACTTAAATCTTTTAAGCAATTCATTATTGTTTTTAGTTATTTTCCTTAGAATGGAGATAGAAAATCGCGTTTTTTTTTTAATTTTCCATTTTTTGTCTAATTTTGAATTAGAGAGATGTAATAGTTCATTAAAAATGACAAACATTATTGTTTCAACATATAATTATTACTGCTAATAATATTGTCAATAAATAATGCTAAAAAATGCGATTTTTTCCTGAAATTCTTTAATTTTCTTCCACTTTTAACTTGAAGTGAGATGAAATTTAAATCAATTTAGCAACAATAATTGTTAATAAAAATTATTATTGTTTATATCTATCTTCTTCTATATTACTTTTCAATTAGAGTAAAGTAATAATTTATTCAATTTAGCAAAAATAATTGTTTCAAGAAATTATTGTTAATAATGTTCTTTTTGCCTAATGAAAGAAAGTTGCGGGTTATTATAAATTTTTAATTATTTGTCTATATTTCACTTAAGTGATTTAATAATTAATTAAGTCTAGCAAAAATAATTATTTGAACAAATGATTATTTTTATAACTATATTCATCTATATTCATGCCACGATTTCGTTTTTTGTCCACTATTCACTTAGTTAGATAATAATTATTTCATGTTAACAAAGAAAGTTATTTGAACAATCTATTATTGTTTATAATTGTCTTTTCTTATACAAGTGCTAGAACGTCGCGATTTTTTCTGAAATATTTAACTTTAATTTATCTTTTCAGTTATAAACAAATAATTAATAAAAATAAAAGATAATCATATTCTAAACAATAATTTCTTTCTTTTTCGTAAATATATTTTTCTGAAATAAAACAGATATTTGAAATTTTCTGTATGGAACATATTAAATCTAAATTTTCATTGAAGGAGTTACTGAGATTTTTAACTTGTTAACTTACAACAACTAGTAAATAAAAATTTGAAAAAAGTGGGAAATTTCAGAAAAAACCGTAAATATTCAAACAATAATGTTTTTTTTCTTTAATTTCAATAATTATTTCAAAAATCAAAGTGAAGAGTGTACAGAAAGTTTAATATCTGAAAACAAACCCGCAACTTTCTAACATTATTCAATGATAATATTATTTAAAAAAATAATAAATCGTTTAAAAAACTAATTTTGTTAATTTTAATTAATTACTTACCTCATTTTAATTAAAAATTGGACAAAAAATGGAATATTTTTAAAAATAACTGCAATGTTCTAAAATTATTCTAAGAGAAAATTGTTAAGAATAATAATAAATTATTTTTAAAAATATATTTTTTTCAAAATATACTCAAGTCTATTTTAAGAGATATTTGCTAAAAATAATACTAAATTTTTTAATAAATTTATTTAAAAATCTAATTATCAGGATAAAATATTATCTTATGTATTAGAAACAATGTGCGTTAAAAAAATGAAAAAAATTATAATTAGCGCCAAAAACTGGTAAAGCCCATTTTTTCACTTAAGGATTTTTTTGGGACCCTATAAAACAGACTTTTGGGGGTGATAATTAAAAGTTATATTTCATTCGTATTCTATGGGTGATTATAAAGAAAAATATGTAGTTGTAACCCGATTCACCTAATATTAAGGATTCAGGGTAAAATTTACAACAACGTCATATTTTCTTATGCGAAATACGTGTTAAACTTTATGGGGTTTTCGCCACCTCGAAATATTATAAAAAATGAATTCTTTTGTGGCTTCGAACAAGTTTCCTGTGGATGTGCCCGAAAAATCGAAAAAAATGGACCACACCCCTAAATTTGATTGTTTTATTGACAAAATAGTGGTATAAATTTTATCTTATTTAAATAAATTATTTAGAGGTTCCGCTGGGCCGTTTCCGGTTCAGTAAGGAATAGGCCCTGCTTTTTATACAAAAATAAATAATTTGTTTAATGAAATTGTCGGATTTAGAATACGAAAATTTGGAATTTCATTAAAATTAACGGTCTGTGATGGAATAATATGAATGAATAAATAGAATGAATTCAAATGAATTAAAAAAAATATAACAATTCTAATGATTTCAGGAAAAAATCTTCTGTTGTCAGGAAGAGAGCATCGTGGTTTCGTTGCTGTTCCTGCCTGCTCGAATGTATTATTTTATTTTTTTTCGTTTTTTTTTTGTTTGTCTTGATAAGGGTTGCTGTATGAGTGCCGAAATGTCGGTGACTATTTTTTTTACAAATGTTTTGTTATTTTGATCTGATAATAATAAAAAGAAAAAAGAAATAAAAAAGAGAAAAAAGGGGATTAGGTTGGTTGCATATTCATTTTTCTCTCCTCTTTTTTATTTTTGTCCAAAAAAGGAAATTTTTTCTTTTCTTTTTAAGCAAAATTATTAAATAAAATTATAAAATAAATTTATAGTTATATTTTATTCACATAAATAAAACATAAAAATTATTTTTAATATGAATTATCAATATCAATGGAAGTGTTTTCTTACTTTTTTAAAGAAAGAAGGATACTTAATACCTTTTGGATTTTTAAATCGAATTGGTTAATATTTCCAATGGAATTTTTGGATTTTTTGAAAATAATTTTAAAAACTCACTTGTATCCAGTAAGGATGTTAAGAAGGGTTGATTTTCCAGCACCAGACGGTCCCATTATCGCCGTCAGCTCGCCAGATCTGAGTCTTCCACTGACTGATTTGAGGATTGTCTTGACATCTGGAAAAAATTTAAAAATTTAAAATTAGAAACAATATCTAGATAGATTATAAAGCGATTTAGATGCAACATAAATTGTATTTTATAGGATATTAAAGACCGTCAATAATTATAATAATAAGAAAACATTAACAGGATGGCCACTTTTATCACCGGATAAATCCCCGGTTTTTGTCCGATTGACAAACAATTTTCCCAATAATTGAAATTGAAAAGTTCAAACTTGTAAAGCTACAGATTTTGTTATTTGAAGTAATAAAAACTAAACTGCAAATGAAAGTTGCCAAAATTGAACTAATATAAATTTTCAATTTCCAACATAAAGATTAAAAAAATTTCTTTCAAAAATTTCCAATTCAATCATATAATAATGAACAAGTTATATAATTTAATTGAATTATTAGAAAAAATGATACCTAGTTTTTTTTATTACGCATACAAATAATTAAAGATTAAAATGTAAAAAAAATACAAAATAAAAATACAAAAAAATTATAAGTGCGATCTTCAATTTCATATGAAATACGTTAAATTCACAAGATTTTCAATCGAAATATATTGCAACCTCAACAAAATACTTAAATTCTCAAACAAATAAGATATGAATTTTCAAGTTAAAAATTGTAAGCGTTTAGAAAATATATATTTTTTAAATAACTGATTTTCTAACCTATTTACTGAATTTTAAACCAAATGGTGGATTTTCAACCCAAAATAATTTAAATTTAAATAATTTAAATCTGTTGAATTTTTAATAACAAGAAGTCATTTTTCAACCAAGAATGATAAAACTTCAACCAAGTAGTTGAATTTTCAAATCAAAAAGAAGAATTTTAGAGAAGACAGTTGAATTATTAACCTGAAAAGGTGCATTTTCAACAACAACAAAATAATTTTTCTGCCAGAAAAGATTATCAACCGGAAAAAGGTACATTTTCAACACAAAGTAAAATTTTCAACGAAGAAAGATAAATTTTCAACCAAAAATTATGACTTTTCTACCATAGAAGATAAATTTTTCATCCGGAAGGACGAATTTTCTACCCAAAAATACAAACGTTTAACCAAACACATAAATTTTCAACCAAAATAAATTACTTTAAACCAAAATAATTGAATTTTTAACCGAAAGATTGATTTTTAAATCCTAAAAGACGCTTTTTGAAGTAGATGAAAATAATTTTATGGGAAATAGCAATGTTTAGTCACTAAACATCAACTAAATTTTTACAATATATAGGCAAAAGGTGTTTGTGAGTTGGATTAATAAATAATTTATTATGTAGTAAACAAATTATTATTTGTTATTACAGTCGAATCTAGATTAAGTGATCCTGGATTTAGTGTTTCCGAGAATTGACACCGCGCCGCTAGAATCGGGGAAATCTGCGGTGTTCACTCAAGCGTGAAAAAAAAAGAGAGAGAAATAGGAGAGAGACAACACAAGAGAAAGACTTTGCTTATAAAAGTTTATAACAATAATAATGGTTAGTCATTGCCCAAGAGTCCAAAAAAGGTTGAAATGTAGTTATTTGCAGGTAATTATGTAGACAAAATTAATTGTACATCTTGAAACATAGCCAAATACCTAATTTGTTAAATAAGTTTGTTTAAACAATTATTAAGCCATAATTAAAGGATAATTTATCGTCGAAAGCATAAGAAGTGGTGTCTATTTTCTTACAAATAGCTGAAATGGATAATTGTTTATAAAATTTAGTTTACTATATAACAAATTATTAATTCATTTTCATTAACACAACTAACAACCCTCTTTTGTGTATATATTGTAAAAATTATTTGAAAATAAGTGATTAAACATTGCTAATCGCCACGAAATTATTTTCGTCTACTTACTTGATTATAAAAAATTTAATAATTATTTAAAATTTTACAGTTCTACTGAAAGACATTTTTAAATAGTTGTATCATTGATTCAAGACCTTTTTTATTGAATCTGAATATTTGATAATTAACGGTATTCTTCAAAACTCGAAAATTTTTGCTGTTCTTGTTTTTTTAAGGAATAAAGACGTAATAAGAACCTTTCTTATAAAAATTGGATATAAACGATCTCTTCAGAATTTTATTAATTTTCATTCATAAACAAACATTATTTTTTTAATTTTGACATGTGTCCTAAAACAAGTAAATTCATATGTCGACAAGTTAAATTGGTCAATTAGAACCCCAAGTCAGATATTTCTAATAAAGATAAATTTTTAACATTACAGTTGAATTGTCAAATCAGAAATGTAATTTTCCATCAATCAATGACAGTTACAATCAAATAGATGAACTTTCAATCATAATAGAAGAATTTTCAGCAAAATAGTTAAATTATTAACCAAATAGATTGATTTAAAAATCAATGCTCAAGCCAAAAAGACAATTTCTAAAAAA
>JAAAKG020146116.1:0-10738 GCA_010014905.2 Druon quercuslanigerum
CCCCCCCCCCCCCCCAGGTAATATTTTACTTTTCCTCCTTTAAATTTATATAACTTATGCCAAATAATTATGATAAGTTTTCCAACAACTATAATTATATTAGACTACGAGGTAAATAAGAAACAATTCTCGGTATTCTTGTGAATTAATTTAAATTTAGTTAAACAAATAAACAGTACTTTGAACTTTAGTTTTTGTTTTGTTATTCGTTCAGTCAATCAAAACAAACGAAAATTTAAACTTTTAACTGACCGTTTAGTTCTTTGTTTTCACAAATTTCAACGTATTCAGCAAAATACTGACCTGTTCCATTTATTATAATTTACTGTAAATAAAATTATTTAAGTAATTAGAAACAGTTTCGTTTGAAAATTTAAAACTTGCCAAGACAACGAAATAAAAATGGTCGTATAAAAGTTTTGCAGTTTTGTATCTTCATTCATCCAGTTATTCAAAACAAGAGTTATTAAAATACATACGCACGTGCTGCTTTCTCACGCTCTAACCAACGAAGATTCTCAGAAGGTGAAAGAAAAAGCACAAAAATCAAAACAATGAATACTTTCAGCTTTCTCTGATCCCCGGAAAATAAGAGCTTTATCTTTTGTATTGTGAATATCAAACAAAACAAAATTACTTTTTCCATATTGCTTTTAATTGTAACGAAAATCACCAAATATATATTTTTAATACACAGTTCAAAAACAAAATAAAAACTTATAAAGTCAAAGGTCATTTAAAATATAATAACACATTAAGAACCTAAAAAAGTTAAATTATTTGCAAATTCCTTACGTTAAAAATAAAATAAAATTTTTCCACAAACCTTTGATGTAACTGTTCCAAAGAATTAAGACCGCCGAAGGAAAGGGTCGAGCCTCCCCTAATCAGTTCACAATTCGACATTAAGCGATGTTTTTTTCACTTCCTGATCACGACACAAATTAACATCACCTCCTACACAAAACTTTTCCGGGAACACTCAGGATTCATTCACAGGATTTACGTCCGGTTCGGATACTTTCTGCAAGACCTCTCAACAGTCTTGACCCGAAGTCTAGGACTTGACTGTGCGGTTGAGGTCGAAAGACTGTCTGGCGATGACGATGGCCATGAAACTTTCAAAGTGGAATACCGACTTATTGTGGTGGATTTGCGAGAGGGCTGCGTGGCTTTGGCTATACAGTATACCCCATCCCCACCACCTCTTGTCGACCAATCACGACAGAACGATTGACAGGATTCATAGATGCTGCTTCCACTGCCGCCACCCTACCCCATCCCTCTGCTTCTTTTCACGTGCGCTTCCGTATTTTTCCTGCGTAGCCCCTTCTAGCCATAGACCCCCCTCTGATCGCCCGTTACGATTCAATGTAGCGGTTTTCAAATCTTCGCTCACTTCAACTCCTTCCTTCCTTCTTTCATGCTCTTGCCTTGTGTAAGGTGATCGTGTCAACTACGTGGAGGTCAAACAACCCTTCAACCACCTTAACCATTCAAATTCAAAACACTTTCTTTTCGCTACTCGACTGCTTTTAGTCGCAGACAGTAATTCCATTTTATTTCGTCAAAGTTGGTTGCGGACTAATTTACAAAAAAATGGCATTGATTGCATTGTGGCGGATTTCCCATATAGGATACATAGGATGTGGCCTAGGGCGGCGAAAGTTGGGGGGGGGGGGGCAAAGGATAAATTTCCGAATTGCTGAATTCTCCGATTCTCTTCAAACTTCGTATACTTATGTATTTTAACGCGCTGATTATGAATATGATTGGTAAAATTGGCGACAAGACAATTTTCATGTTAAAAATATGACAAAACCATAAAAATAATAGTTTTTTGCGTTTGCATTCATATTTTTTGTAACATACATTTTTCGAAAAATTTATTTAAAAAAAATTTTTTTAAATTTTTTTTTGTCAAAAATATGACAAAACCATAACAATAATAGTTTTTTGCGTTTACATTCATATTTTTTGTAACATACATTTTTCGACAAGAGTGATCATTTTCGCGAAAATTAGTTATAATCGATTTTCATTTTAATAAACCCATTCAAATCATGGTTTTTTTTCTTTCATCTAAGCCAATACGCACAATAATGCCAAATATTTTTTTTAAAGTCGTATAGCTCATCAAGTTACACATTTTTTGTTTTAAGTATTTTTATCTGAGAGTGATCGTTTTCGCTAATTAGTAATGCATCGATTTTCATGAAAAAACCCTTAAAAATCAAGGTTATTTTCGTTAAGCGCAGCCAGTACACAATATTTCGAAAAATTTTTGTTTTGAACATTTTTTTCTACTGAGCAACATTATTTCTGTGACCAGTCAGAGGGGTCCCTTCCCCCCACGAGACTTGGGAAATGGTAGGGATTTGACCAGCATTGTTTCAGTAACTAGTCACAGAGGTGCCTAATTACTCTTGTCGCCACTTAGGGCCGGTTGCCGCGGTAATGCCCTGTACGGAAATAATTTATCGTTAGATGTATCACTAATTGTCTCGGAAACTATCACTCGTGAAAAAAATATTCGAAACAAAAAACCTGTACCTCAATGGGAGGTACAACTTTTGTAAAGAACTTTTTACAAAATTTTGCATATTGGCTCAGATAAATGCAACTATGACTTTTATAGTTTTTTCATGTTTTCGCCATGAAGTTGACCTAATCGCTAAAATAAAATCGGAGAATTCAGCTATTCGGAACTGTATCCGGGGGCAACATTTTCCTGCAATTTATTTTCAAATAAATTTCGGATTTTGTCTCCACACATTAAGAAAGGGTAAGGCTGCTGGTGTAGTCAATATTAACGCTGAAATACTTAAATACGGTGGCGAGTACAAACTTCGCAGGCTGTGCGAATTGATAAATTTATGTATCGAGCCGTTACCGTAACAATATAAAATAGAAGTACTTTCGAATATATTTTGCCTATAAGCACAATATATTCAAAAATACTTATTTTTCCGGTAATGAAAAGAACAGAAGAAAAAATTACAAAGGATGAGAACTTATTTTCGTCATACGTGCAATATATATATATACGAGAGGTTGACAACTCGACCGATCATGTGTACACGTACTTTTGAATTCACTCCTGAAATCGGTAAATTCTGCGAAAATTTCCTGAAAGATTTTGAAATCTAAAGGATTCGCCCGTGAATTCACAAGACATTTGAATTCAAAAGAAATTACGTGAAGTCATATGAAATCACTTGAATTCTCCTAAAGTCACGTAAAGTCACTTGAAATCTCCTGAAATTTTTGTAGTAATTTGAAGTCACGTGAAGTCACGTGAAGTCACTTGAATTCTCCTGAAGTCACTAGAGTTTTCCTGAAGTCACTTGAAACCTCCTGAAGTCAGTGAAAACTTCTGAAGTCATTGAAATATCCTAAAGTCTCTTGAATTTAGAAGTAGTTGTACATCCGATCACTCGAGTTGTCAACCCCTCGAGTTGAACGTAATGTAAAAAATTTCGCACTTTGGATAAAATCAAGTGCGCAGCCATGAGACGCATATAATGTGATTGTTATCGTTAAAGCCGAAAAAGCTTTTAAAAAGTAGAATTCCTAATCACTCAAAGTGCCCGTGCGGTGGGCAGATTTTTTATAATTATATTCCTTGTTTTTCATCTTTCTTATACAAAAAAAATTCCTGGAACCTCATTTGGTTCGCGACTTATATATTCCGCAGCCGAATGCTTGTGCCGCGCTGCAGCTAGGCTAGGCGGAGAGCAGGCATTGGCATTACACAATGCAACTAAACTGTCCATGTAGAAATTGTGATCGGGGTTTGAAAGGGCCCCAGCTAGCGTTCCCTATTTCTGATCGGTTACTGATCGGGAAAAATAGGGAGGGCAAAACTAGTTCTGTGACGTCGTTTTAGTCGGGTTCTATCTAGCATTTCTAACAAAGTCCTAACGAGCATACCATTTAATTGCCCGTCTAGAATCTCTCTGTTTTCTGGTGGGTTCATCATTCGGCTGTGATATAAATAAAGACATGAGAATGACAACTACATAAGGACCACATGAGGTCGTCACATTGTGACATTTGAAATAACGTATTTCAGTGCCATCTTGAACTGGTCCTTATGCAATTGTCATTTTCATGTCATCAAATATATGCGACAAACGAGTTTTCAATAAACAAAAAAATGAATTAAAATATTCTAATTCGAACCAATTTCCGATCAATTTTTTTTAGAGGGTATGTCAGAGTTTCTATGACTAATTATTATTTTCATTATTTTTTCACTGGATTTCACATACACAGTATGAATTTAATTGCTTTATTTATATTCCACATATTAAAACCAAATTTATCTTTGTTTGAAATAAAATAGTTACTGTGAAAGGTGAACAAATTAGAAATTAATTTTTTTTTGTTATATTCACACACCCAATTCTATATGTAAAAATAAATATAATTTAAGAAAACTAATACTTAAACTTTATTTAATAAATATTAAGGTGGCGTTTTTTTCATTAAAAACACGTGTTTATAAGTGTGAAATACTCGGATGCTTCAGATGAATATAAATTTTAGTTTGCTGTCACGTGTTGTTGGCATCCATTCGTCTGTTTACTCAAGCATAATCTAGTGCATAAGAACTTCTAAAGATGGCTCTGCATCATATATACTGCAGCGCCATCTTCAGAAAGTTAATATGGGGTATGATGTTCTTAATCAGGAACTAACTAAAGCCTGGCTCAAATACAAGATTAGGGCCTAACTAGACTCAAATAGTTTTTCTAATCATGAGGAATAAAATATCTAAGCAGTGCCTTAAAGGGTCCTAATTAGAACTTACTAGTCCAGTTATTCTAGTGGGATTCTGACTATTGCCCTGCTTGAAATGGGGACGAATGAGGCGATTTCTACATTGGTGCTTCTCTTTAACTCGCAAACCAGATGAGTGACCATCAACTTTTTTTTAAATATAATATAAATATATAAATATAGTTCGCAATCGAGTTTGTCCCTGAAATTGTATATGAAACCGTGGCTGCGAAAGTCGTATTTCGGGTTGTCGGATTTAATGCAGGTTCTTAATGCTGGTTGAATCAATTCAACGCAGGCTAGAAATGATTATTAAAAACAACTTACGCTTTAAGTGGCCTACAGCGAGCATGCGCCTGCCGTTCCACCAGGCGTTGTAATAAATATGGAAAGAAACATTCAACCATTGATAAAGCGAACTCAACCGACAAGCATGAATCGTCAACTTCAGATCCAAGTGTTCAATCAAACTGTGCCGTCGTTATCCAGACCTCACACCTCATCGGACTCTTCTGGCTACTGTTTAACTCATCGTTGTATCATACAAAGGTGAGCGAATGAAAGTTAGAGCACTTATCGGTCCAGGCTCTCCAATATCTCTCATCACTTGGAGATTGACTGAATGTATCCACTTTTCAAGACAGAATCATCGCTAGGAGTGAAGGAAGTTGCAGCCGTGAAAGCAAGACATACTCTGTCTCTGTCTCCGTCAAGCTGTAACCTTATCCAGATGATTAATTTTTTCAGAGAATTCTTTGGAGTACTAAATCTAATAACATCCTCACATACCACTCATCGAACACGCAGGTGATAAATAAGTCCAGGAAAAACTTCAACAAGTAATTGGCCTGTGCTTAGAAGGCGGGTTCTCTCTGGCAGAAGTGCGGGTAAGCAACGATTCAGTCATTCTTTTAGGTATACTTCAGATTAACAAGTCTTTCTGACATCAGTACCAATTGATCAAGATGATACTCTCCACGCTCTTGGAATGAGACGAAATTTAACTTCTAATTAATTTTATTTCACGACTTCTCGACTCTCAGATCCTCTTGGATTTCTAGCACCAATTTTAATTAACACTAAAATCTTCATGCAAGAGCTTTGGTCAAACAATTTCGACTGGGATGACTCAGCACCTACTGAGCTACATGACGAATGGACCCAGTTTCTTTAGAAACTTCTAGATTTTCTCACATTATCATTCCTTCGATAGCTTGGAATAACATCAAATAATTCCATAGAGATTTATGGCTGTTCTGACACACCTCAACAAGCTCTGGGTGCTGTTGTGTATCTCAGATCTATTGATCAGGATGAGAATGTCCATACTTCACTGATCTATTCCATGATGAAGGTAGCACCACTTAAAATACTGACAATTCCTCCACTTGAATTGTCTGCAGCTGCACTCCTTATGAAGCTAGTTCATCACATCATATAAATCTTGGATATTGACAAAGTGTCAGTTCATATTTGGACTGACTGAGCCATTGTCTATACTTAGATCACCAATCATCCGTCACAATGGAAGGAGTTTGTTCACAACTGTATATGCCTAATTCAAGAATTAGTTCCTATAGCAAAATGGCATATCATACCAGACAAAGAAAATCCTGCTGACTGTTCTACTCGAGGATTGACTCCAAGTCAACTCACTCAACATCAGAACTGGTGGACACGTTCAGACTGGCTTCAAAGACTCTCTTTATCATGGATTAAGAAGTCCAATGCTCCGTCTGTTGACGACAATCTTGAAGAACGTCCTGTCCAATCCACTTCTGTGATTACAAGTACCACCAGCTCCTATTTGAATCTTCTTGATAAGTATTCAAGTTTGACTCGAATTCTATGTATCACGGCTCTCTGCAAGCTGTTCATCCTCCGTCTCCGAAATAAGGCGGAATGACTGTCGAACGCTCCACTCACAACTCAGGAATTAGAAGAAGCAAAAGCTACCAAAGGGTGATTCACTAGCAAGCGTTCATAACCTTGCTCGCCTTACAACCTTTATTGACACTCATGGACTTCTACGACTTGGAGGAAGGCTTCAAGCATCATTCATTTCGTGGAATACTAAGCATCCGCAAATCTTACTAAGAAATTCTCCATTCATACAACTGGTCTTCTGAGATGACATCATATTTTTATTCTCTCCACGGAGGTACTCAAGATACCTTGACATTCATCAAAAATAAATTCTGGGTAAAGATCTACATAAAGATCTAAAGATTTCATCAAAAACGAACCCAGCAGAAGTCTTCATCGCAGCTTATAAGAGGTTGAT
Source organism: Druon quercuslanigerum (assembly GCA_010014905.2). Taxonomy (NCBI): domain Eukaryota; kingdom Metazoa; phylum Arthropoda; class Insecta; order Hymenoptera; family Cynipidae; genus Druon; species Druon quercuslanigerum. Next base: position 7,070 of record JAAAKG020146116.1, read on the forward strand.
CCTCAAACGAGCTTGGAAAACTCGCATCCTTTCTGACCAGCAACGGAACTCAGTGGCTGTTCAACCCACCAGCGGCCCCTCATTTCGGCGAAAAATGGCAGGAGTAAAATCGGTCAAGTATCATCTCCGATGTGTTATTGGCGACCATCTTTTTACTAATGAAGAAATAAATACCTTACTTGCACAGATTGAAGTTCTTCTCAATTTCAGGCCCCTCAGCACACTTACTGAGGACCCGGACGACCATGCAGTTCTCACACCAAGTCACATCTTGGTCGGAAGCGCACCAGCGGTCATTCCTGAACCTTCTTTGGCTGAAATCAAGGTGTCGCGTCTCTCACGATGGCAGCTTTTCTAACAGATGCAAGATTGCTTTTGGAAAATGGGTCCAAGAAGTATCTGCAACGCTACAAAACTATTTGTAAGAGAAATCAGCCTATGAACTCCTCATTATTTCTCATAATTGACTTAAGATATCCATCCACCTTCTGGATGAAGGTTAGGTCTAGTCCTTAAATTTCATCCAGGCATGGATGGACAAACACTAACACAATCTGAAATGGTTTAAGCTTGCGAATTTTATTATTCACGTTAATCAATTACAAGAAAAATCAGATAATTCCATTTTACAAAAATTCAAAAAAGGTAGTGCATATTTGCTTTACAAACATTTATATTAAACCTCGGTGAGAAAGGGAGTAATGTGATGAGGGAGGAATGGATTTTTTAGATTGATCCAGAATTATCGTGTTATTTATTGAAGTAATAGGTTCAATCCGCCACACTGCTCCAACAGAGGCTGTTGATCAATCTCTGTAACGATCACTCCAAGTGAACAGCCTCATAAAGTCGCTATGTGAGGTTCCCCTCTCAGTCCTGTTAGTATCCAAGGTCTTTTTTTAAGCCTCATTCACTCTACCGACACTCTTTTTATAACCTTTTTTTCGAAACATTTTTCTGCCCTGGCATTCTTGTATAGCTTCCTTTGCGTCCATGCATCTTTTATAACTATTCTATCTATAGTCTGCCTCCGGGTACACTGCCTCTTACTTTACCTTGATACATCTGTTTCGTTAGTCGTTTATCTTTCATTATCTCAACAAGCCCGCATCATCATAACCGATTTCTTTCCCATATGTCAACTAGTATCTCTTTCGCAACACATTCTTTGAGGATTATATCGTTACTGACTCTGTCCATCAGTGTTTTCCCCATGTACCACTGCAGTCCCCAGGTGGAAGATAGGGGAATGCTCAATGGAAACAGAGGGTAAGGCGGAAATAAAATGCGCCTCGCGGACCAAACACACTTAGAACCCCAAGTCAAGGCGTGAACAACCGTGCCGAGGATTGAGTGGCACCAGGGAGTGGTCCCTCGAACGGAGTCTCTAGGATACCAGGTCGCCTCCCCCGCATGCGGGGCTTTGCGGGGTGGACTTTTACTTCCCTAGCTACTCGTGGGAACATTATGGAGCATCAATTACAAAAAGACGTTGAAGAACTGAACAGGAGCATTTGTGAGGAGTTGGCTGGTGCTTTGGACGTGACGGAGGAAGCAGAGAAGTCTGCAAATAAGAGGGACGTAGCGGAGATGGAGATGAAACTAATGGAACAGTATCATCTCCTCATAGATTTAGAGGAGAAAATAAAGGAACTGCGGAATTTCAGCCGCATGAAAGCGAACATGTGGCTTCCAATTAGGGGAGGCCTAAAAGAGATGGAGGAATTAGTCAAGAAGCTGCGCGATATGCCCATTACGAGCGAGGCGCTCTTTAGGGACCTCATTTAAAATGTTGGCAAAACTGCCAGGATGAGAGTGTTGTCCAGAAAGGAGAAGGCAAAGCCTAGGAAGAGTACAAGCCAAAGCTGCACTCAGACTGGAGAAGCCGTAGTAGCTTCCACTTCCAATGATAGGAAAATAGAGAGGGAGACCACCCTGAGTCCAGTGGAGGCGAGCTCTTCTAAGCCAATAATCAAGAAGCAGAGGACTCACGAGGTGGTGACAGTAACCTCAACCCCAAAGAAGGCGCAAAGAAAGGAGGAGACGGCAGGTTGCGGGGGCCATGACTGAGCAAAGTGCTGCTGGAGATGTGGGAAAGAGGCCCATAGGGTTGCGGCGTGCAAAAGTACGCCGCATTGCTACCTCTGTGCCGCAAAAGAAGAGAAGCCCCGGACAGATCGCCTACCGGGGACGATGAGGTGCTTGACGTATAGGGAGGCAGCCTCGTTGAAGAAACCTCCCGGACGCACAAGCGAACAACGTAGCTGGACAGATTCGAGAAGAAGCCCATAAATGCAGAAAAAGCTGAAACTGGGACAATAGAGGAGAGCCGAGGCACGGCTAAAGAACGGCACCCCCCTGAAGTAATAAACTATAATGAAGTAATCATTATAGTGATCAAATTAAGATCTTTGTCTATATTTATATATACTAAGATCGCTGTAGTCATGCTATCAATATCCACACAATACCGAAAAGTGCGGACCCTTCTCGGTGTGTTATAAGAACATTTTTCACCAGCCCTCGTAAAAAAATCAGTGTTTTCCCGCATATTACGCCTATGAGTATCATATCAATCGCGTTAATTTTACTCTTATACTTTTCTTGATGGATTCACATCACATTACCGTACGGTACAGTTGGCACAAATATAGAATTATGTATTGCCATTTTAGCCTTATTTGATATATTTTTACTTTTGATAAGGGGGCCTGCTCTATCAATAACTCCTCATCTATCTTCACGTGCCTAGTAAATAAGCTACCAAAGTATACGAATTTATCAACTTGTTCAAATCTCTCATAATTTAATACAATGTTGCACATCAAACTTTTTGTTTTATTTACATTAATTTTAAGGCCCATGCTCTTCATGCTTGCATTCAATTTATTCAACATTCTTTGCAAGTCTTCGATAGATTCTGCCGTAACAACCTTATCATCTGCGAACTCTAACCCACGTACCCTAACTGTTTTGAGATCCACGCCTTCTTCGTCGAAAAGAATTATTCTTTAACACTTGTCCATAAATAATATAAATAGCCATGAAGACATAACGCATTCTTGTCTAACGCCTTGCATAATATCGAACCAGTCACTCAATTTCCTATTTACCCTTACACTAGCTTTGCCACCCGTACTTTTTTCTGTTTGCCTTAAGCTAAGTAAATGATCTTCCTGGCATAAACCAGTATATTTTACTTACGGTACTTAATAAGCTGATCCCTATGTAATTATTGCAGTCGGTTTTATCTCCCTTTCTTTTGTATATTGGCACGAGAATCGCTTGCTTCCAATCACCTACGACTTCTCCTATTTCGATGCATAGATTTATCAGTTCGCACTTCGCATCGTATTTAAGCATTTCAGCATTAATACTGTCTACCCCGAAAGATTTACCGTTTTTCAAGTTCTTGATTATATCCCTAATCTCAGTGACACAGACTTTCTCAATCGAGTTTACTAATGCATTATATTCTACATCGCATTTGTGGTTTCCTATATCTTCATCTCCGGATTGTCCCCTAAAATAGTCTCTGAAAGCGTCTCTAAACACGCCTGCCTCATATTGCATTTCCCCTTTGCTATTTCTGATGTTGACAAATTCTGTACTTTTAATTCCCTTCATTGCTTTATAAAGTAGTTTCTTGCATCCTTCAAAGTCGTTTTG
>JAAAKG020146117.1:0-10738 GCA_010014905.2 Druon quercuslanigerum
CTAATGAATTGAATTTTCGGGGGGACTGAGGCTAGAGATATAATTTATAAGTTAAAAAAAAGTAATTCTGATGTGTATATATATTTTTAATAAAAAATTATTTTCTATCTATATTATTTCTAGCTAAAAGTATAAGTAAAAAAATTTTTTTAATGAAAAAATATTTTGGTTGAAAGTTAGAAGTTTCTTCTTTAAATTTTTCTTTCTAGTTCAAAATACATCTCTTTGATTGAAAATTTGTTAAAAATTATTATTTTTCGATGACTTTTGAAAGATTTTAAGAGAATTTTAACTTTTCAAAGATTATTTGAAAAAAGTTAAATTAATTTTTTTTGAAATACTTATTTTAATAAAATATTTGGAAAGATTTTAAAATAATTTTAAAAGTTTTTAAAACTTTCAAAACTTTCTTGAAATTTAAAAATATTTCGAAAAATTGAATTAATTGATTGATATGAATCTAAAATAAATTAAAAAGAATTTATTGCAAATTAAAAATGAATCAAGAGAAGGCAATAACATTTTTTAAATAAAAAAGGTATATTAAATTACAAGTCTTTGGTTCGAAGAATTGAGTTTTTGTTGCAGTGAGAATTTTTAGATGTTAAATGTATTTTTTAAAAATTTCGTTTGAATTTCAAATATCAGTAACTAAAAAAATTTCACAATGCAAAAGATTAATATGAGAACAGGCTTTTTATTACAAGAAAGACATGAAGAAACTACTATGTATGTCTAAAAAAACTTGCATTAAGGGATTTTTTTGAAATCCTTATTATTTTTAATGCAAGCAATAATTTAAAAAATATTTTTAACATGAAGAACCCGGTTCTTTCATCAAAATATCGAATTTTTTTATATGCAGATTGATTAAAAACCAATGTTTATAATTTTTGTAATTTTTGAAATTTTTTACTTTCTTACTTTTTCCAGATTTTTGATTAATTCCAAAAAACTAATAATTAAGGAACAAAATAAAAAATATTCCCGAAAAATAAAGTTTATAATAGTACCGAATTTGAAAATTCCCGACAAAAAAAAATTCCGGAAATGAAATGGCTGACGGCAAATTATAAAATTCCCGAATCTAAACAATAGAAATTGTTAAGTATTAAATCAAATATATACATTTAATTGCTAAACATATTTTTTATTTTATAAAACATCTGAAACATTCCGAAATACCTGAAAGTGATGAATTTTTAACCAAAAAGGTATACTTTTAAAGTAGTAGTTGAACTGAATAGGAATTACAATTTTTATAATTTTAAAAAACAATTTTTATAAGCAAATATCTTAATGTACCATATTCGTGTCAAAGAAAGTTATTATTTTTGTAATTATTAGTGAAATTCCCTTATATTTAATAATTGAATAAAAAAATATATTTTTCATAAGACAGCCGAAATCTAATTTTGTCAATTTTTGACATTTTTTTAAATCATTAGGAATTTTGGAAATTTTAAGTTATTTTTTATATTTTTGATGATTTTAGAATTTTTTAAAAATTAGTAATCTTAGAAACTTTGGTGAATTTGGAATTTTTTTGACTTTTCTAGAAATTTAAAAAATTTCGGAAGTTTCTGGTAATATGTTGAAACTTATCGGTCATCGTTTAAAAAATTTAACTGGTTTCGAGACAATTTGAAAGATCTGAAAAGCATCACAATTTTTTAAAAGATAACTAGGGAAACTTGAAATAAACTTCAAAATATTTATTAAATTTTCAAAAAGAAATCCGGAAGACCTTAGGTACATTTTTAGTTGCCGAAGATTAAAAAAAATGCTTGAAAAGAATTTAATCGTTTTAAATTTACATATAGATATTTTGAAAATATTTTTAAAATAATTTAAAATTTGAGAACAATTTACTACAATTTAATTCAAACTATAGATTGTTGATGATTTCGAAAAAAATAAAGAAGCTTTTCAAAAATTTTGAAAGAATTCAAGATAGTTGAATTTGTGTTAGATTCCTACAAAAATAATTTTTTTTAATTAATATAATGAGAGTACTTAAAAACACTTTAAATATTTCAAAACATTATTTAAAAACTAAAAAAATATCTAAGGCAATTTTTTTTTGGTTAAAAGATTTTTCAAAAATATTAGAAAGAATTGGAATTGTTAAAAAAAATATTTAGAATTTTTGACAAAATTTAAAAAATAATGTTAATTTTGGAAAGAATTTCAAAATTGTTTAAACTAAAATATATGGAAAAACTAAAAATATTTATAACAGGTTTTTTTAAATGTATATAATTTTTAAAAACATTTAAAAAACGATATAAAATTTGAAAAATATTTTTTCTTCATTTATTTTTTTAAACTTAAATTTCCCTTTTATTTTTAATAATTACTCTTTTCCCATTTTCCCCTGTTCCCCCGCTATTTTATTTTTAAAAATTTGGATTCTTTATTTTAACTCAATTTCCAAAAAGCCGCTGTATAGTAAATTTCACTCAGATTGGGTAAGGTTTTCGAGTTTTTGGTCACCATATTAGACCCGCCATTTTTCTTCAATTTGGATTTGAAAGTTCAAAATTAAATAATTCTAGATAAACGTTGTAACAAATTAAATAACAATTTTTAAAGTCAAGAAATAAATACTACGCATGTATGTATATTTAATCTCTCCTTTTACGGGTTTGAGGGCGCCCGCTCCCTGCAAATATATTTACATTTCATCCTTGATGTAACTTAACAACTGCTTATATTCTAGTGCTTCGCCTTTTTAAAAATAACCTTTATTAATAATAACATTAAATAAGAATACGAATAATTTTACTAATGAGCGATCGCGCAGGGCTTCCGTTTCCTCTTACCATAAAAAAAAGTCTTCCACAATTTTAAAATGTATTTTTACTTTTTCTTTTTCTTTTTCAGGACTACCCTTTTTGCTCTGCCCTGCTCCCTTGCTTTTACTTACCTCTTCCAATTTCTGCAACCACATCTCTCCCTGTCAATTACCATCCAAAATCCATCGTATACAATTAGCTACACTCAACGGCGGCTCTTTCTCTCCTATACATCTCTCTAATACATGTGTCCATGACTCCATTTCGTATCCACACATTACACAGATTCTCCTCGTCACCCATCCAAAATCTAAAAGCTCTCACTCCTTCTCCCATTCCAAACCATATTACCCTACTCCGTTTGCCTTCCTTTTTTATTTTTTGAAAATATTCTAGTTCCGTCGGCACTTTGACCATCGCATACCATCTATTGTACCTCGAACCCACCATCCTTTTCCATATGTCTTCTCCTTGTCGTACAAACAGCTCTAACTCTATGTTTTGCCGCTCCATAACCCCTACTCGTATATCACAAACCCTCCTTATTTTTTCCTTTCTTCCTCTCAATTCGAATTTCCTAAATTGCCTCTCGTCTTCTTTATCCGAACTTTGTCGAAGCATACTTGTGCTTTCCTAGTGTTATCTCTTCTTTTCAACTTCTCTTCAAACCTCTCCTAATTTGTCTAGTTACCATTTTGTCCCTCCCTAATTCCTTCACTAACATTTGGCCTGGGCAACTCTAGCTAACCCCATTACGCTAATACATGGTTCCCACTTTCCTATGTTCCTTTCATCCACAGACCTCCACTCCATAACACAATACCGCCCAAACCAATGCATCGAAAAATGAAATCCTCATTCCTTAATCAAACCTGTGCCTTCTAGTTTCCACACCCCATACCTGGTACCTTAGTTTACTCGCACGTTTTATCCTTATCCATACCTGCACCTCGTTTTCTAGGTTGACTGTCAGTGCCTTTGCTCCCACTTACTCTTCAAAAATTCTTACCATAAGGTTCATCCCGTTTTCATCGTCTGCTAACAGAACTACGTCATCCGTGTATGATGGAGAGTATAATTTGTTGCTACCTAAAATCATTCCCCCTTTCCCTTTGATTTTTAGCTTCTTCTTTAATTCCGTTCGCAGCGCATTACGCGACTAATTACCCTTTCTTTCTCCCTAGGTTTCTGCTACCCCAGTAGTTGGGTACGTAAATGTTGTCTTTCGTTCCCATCCCTTTTCTAAAACCTGTCTGATTGTGTGAGATACTTTCACTTTCACCTATCTGACTCTCTAACCTTTTTCTTAAAATTTCTGCATAAATTTTGTTGGTCATTGGCATAAAAGTGATCCATCAGTACTCCCCTTTATTCTTGTCTTCCCTTTTCTCGACAAACGGTACCGCCAGGTCTGCCTCCACTCTTCTGGCCACCCTTCTCCATTCCAGACTTTGTTTCAGATGTCCGACATCACTTTCCTGAGAACTACTCCTTCCTACTTCAACGCTTCGTTCTCCATGTCATCTGGTCATGTCACCTTGTTTCTTTTTAATTTATTTATTGCCTCATTCACGTCTTCTCTTGTTATTTTGTTCTCTCTGTTTATTTCTCCTTGGACTAACTTTCTATTTTTCCCTTCGATCCTATTTTTTTCTCCCCCTAACAGAACCGTATATTTTTCCTTTTCGCTTTGCTTCTTCCTTTCTAGCATCCTCTCATTCTCTCTTTTTTTCCTGCTGACTCCCCCCTTCACTATTTCCCCTATCCTGTACTTTTTTACTCCCCGTTGCGCATACGGCCGCCACTAGCTATTCGTGTAGTACCATTTCGTAAAAATGTGATTCCTCCTTCTTTATCTCTTTTCATATTGCTATTACATATTTACCCTGTATGCTGCTAATTTTTGCAGCAGTTTACATAGGCCTCGTTTGCTTCACATTAAGTATCTCCCACTTGTTCGCCAGCTCAGGCATTCAAGACAGCTCTTATTAAAAACAACTCTTCCTTCTTTTCCTAGATCCACATCTTAATTACCGCTATTTTAACTATTCCAACTATTATCCTTTATACAATTGTTCCATCCTATTCGCCCCTGTCCCCATTTTCTCTCTCTTTTACTTCCAATTCTTTTCTGACCCCTCAGTCAAACCCCAATGTAACTAGGAACATACCTTCCCTGCCTTTCTTCATTTTCCCCACTCTCTTTACCCCTTCTACCCTGATTTGTGCTCCTAACTCCTTTATCAGCTTCCTTACCGCTCCCTCTCCCGTTTAACTATTAACTTTTAGCTCCTTAATCATTAAATTATTTTTCTTCTTTCATATTTTCTCTCTTTGTCTTTCGATCTGTATCAATCCACTCAGACTTTCTCTTTTACGCCTTTCCATAATTCTTCCCACTCTTTCGTATTTTTTGTGCCTCCTCCTTTATCTCCCCTCATCCTTCCCTCTTTCCGGTTTTTCACTTTTTATCCTTTTCTTAGAGTTTTTACCTCCCTTTAAGTCTTCCCTTCCTTTTTCTCTTATCGTCTTCTACAAGTTTGTTGGGCTACCCCGCCTTTTGTACCTCTCTAGTCCTGATGTGGGTGCCGCGGTTCCTTCACTCCTAACCGGCCTCTTTTTCTGCTCGTCAGAACTACTCTTGCAGCTTACCTCGATACCCGCCTTATTCCCATTTTTTTAACTTCCTGTAAGTGTTCTCTCGAACCGTTATTTTTGCTTGCATCGCCCGTTCGCCCCCGTCTATATGCGCTCCGTGTTACACGCATGCTACTTTATACTACCTTATACTACTTTATCTACTAAGCAAGACTCGCACACCTCACTTCGTCGTCACCTAAATTTTCACAACGTAAAGTCCAATCTAACCTCAAAATCAGCCAATATCTTTGACCTTTATCACCCCACTCCCCCTTTCATCCAAATCTATCTCTATCCCTCTTTCTCTCTCAACCTCTGACCTCTGACATCTACTTTCCTCACTCAAAAAAATTTTACCACGCGCACTTCTCTTTCCCATTCTTAATAGCCAAAAAACGACAGCTCCACAAAAACACCGCTACTCTTAAATCGGTACCGTAAGCTCAAGCCCAGGAAATAAATACGAAATAATTTTAATTTCGATGCATTCAAAATGGAGTAACTTTAAATTGTAAGTGTTTGAAATTGAGTACTCAGTTAATTGACAAAAGCCTCAGAATTGAAGTAATATCATCGTGGCTACTGCTCGAACACTCGTTCGGTTCAGCTCCCCGAGCCTTCAGTTATCTAAACACGCTTGCACCCTTCAATAATTACATTCGTCGTAGGGATGTACTTAAAAGAATCGAGCAGTAGAACAGCATAATCGAATACATCTGATAACATTTATTTAATTCCTTTGTTCAACCAACTAATAGTACATAATACGAATAGATTTTAATTTATCATGTTGTGTTTGAGGATAATAGTGCATCAAAAGTGTTCACAACTGTTGGTGGAGGGGGTGGCGGGAGATACAAAGCTCCTGTAACTGGATTACTTTTCCGGTTACGTTTGTACAAAATAAATTTTATCGTTTTAATTTCGTTTCCCCAAGGAAACAAAATTACATCGGTACTATCACCTTCTCTTTGTTCATTTCCGATTCCAGTCGCAAGAAAAATTTTTAGCGGCGTTTCTGTTCCAAATAGTATTATCACTTTGAAGATGCTTTTTGCGTAAACGATAAACCACAATCCATTATTAGGTTCCATAACGTTGGCATCTTTAAAAGAAAATATATTTGAATTTAAAAAGAATAAAAATCGATCTCAGGATTAAAAGGCCTTTTTTAATTAAAAGTTTTGCGAAGCGTAAAATAACAATGATGGGATGTAACTAGTTTCATATAATTAATTACTTTTTTTGGGTGAAAATAGTGTGGTTAAAGAGCTATTTTTGTGAAAAATGTTGTCAAAAATATTTAGGAAGTTCAAAGGTTCGAAGCGATTCGAAGAAATTTTCAAAAAGCTTTTAGTATTTTATAATAGTTTGATTTAATTCCGAAGTAGTTATCCATAAGAGTTAAAAGATTTTAAGGGATTTGAAAGATTTGAAGAGATTTTAAAATACGTCAAGGACTTTCCAAAGATTTGAAATAATTAAATTATATATTTGACGACAGATTAAGGAGCAAGTAAAAACATTGAAATCATAAACGGATTCAGTTATAGTTTTTTGAAATTCTACATTTTCTTTAGGTCACGTTTGAGTAAAAAATATGGCGAAATCCTGTTAGGTGATTTATGGATGGTCCCTTACCAGTTTTATATGGTGCTCGGACTGCCATAAGCTTTCCATTTTTGTATATATATACAACCGTAATAAAGCCTCCTATTACAGCAGGACGGCATATAAAATTATTTTCTTTATAATCCTTAGAGCCCATAGGAACCCTATTGTCATTCATGTCAGCTAGCAATACTGTTTCTCCATCTATAGCTAGCCACAAATGAACCGTACAGTCCATAAACAGGAAACTCTTATCTGGATCTCGTGTAAATTTCACCTGAGGACGATCCTTATCTCCTGTTCGAAATCTCCCAGTCCCTGACACACGGCCAGTCGGGCGTCCAGCATTTATTCGCGCCCCACCGCTTTTTTTCCCAGAGCTTGTACTTGATCCGACTTCCATAGCATTTAATTCTGTAAAACAAGAAGAAAGATTTTCAATGGGGATGTCAATAGATTTAATACTTTCACGATGATTCATTATGATGAAAGAGATATTTCGGGTTTCAATCGTGTACAAAACTACGAATTTAGCCGACATTTCGTGAACATTGTACTTTACTTCTTCAGGGCTGACGTGAATCTGAGGTATCAGGTTATGTTGTTCTTATGCATCCTCTCTACGATGTCTGTGATTGGCCAGAGCGCCCCACCATGGAGAGAGGACGCACCTGATTGGCCAATAGTCTTATTTAAAAAAAATCCGGGAGGACGGAACGCCAAATCGGATTGGTATTATAATCATTGTCCCTATTGATGTTATTAGGGTGCTTTAATATTTCGATTGCTTCTCTATGTTTTCTTGCAAAAGTATTATGTGTTTTTTTGGCGATGACGGTTGTTTTATCAAATAAAATGTTGTGTTCTGTTTCGATATGATGTTCAGCTAGTGCTGACTGCGTGAAATGTTTTAGCCTGACTGTACTTTCTACGCTGGCTCACCGTTCTCCCGGTTTCTCTTGTTCTTGCCACAAGAACAAGAGCTTTGTATACAAGGGAGTTGATGACCGATTTTTTTTGAGATGGGTAATGGTGAGAGGAGGCATGTAGGTATCTGTTCGTATGAGTGGGTTTTCTACATGCTCCTCTCACCAACACCTATCTCAAAAACAGCCGTTCATCAACTCCCTTGTATAGAGAGCTATCTCCATAATAAAAGTAATTTACAAAAGAAATTACAAAACGTTAAACAATTCCTAATACAAAACGATTACACAATCAAACAAACTGATAAAGCAATAAGAAAATACACCCAAGAAAACAATTCAAAACAATCTAATAAAGAAAGAGAGAGAAAAACAACCACCGTCCTAACCTACATCCAAGGTGTCACAAAACAAATAGGAAGAATTCTCAACAAACACAACATCCAAACCATATTTAAACCACCTGCGAAATTAGGACAACTTATAAACAATCTTAAAGACAAAAAGGCACCTCTCAGTGATCCAGGAATATATAAAATCCCTTGTTCTTGTGGCAAAGTCTATATTGGAGAAACCGGGATTTTTTATGCAATCAGCACTAGCTTTACATTATATCGAAACAGGACATAACATTTTATTTGATAAAGTCATAAAGTCATTAAGAAAACATAAAGAAGCAATTGAAATCTTAAAACACCCTAATAGCATCTATAGGGACACCTGTTATAATACCAATCCGATTTGGCTTTCCGTCCTCCCGGATTAAAAAAAAAAAAAGATTTGATTGATAAATCAGGTGCGTCCTCTCTCCATGGTGGGGCGCTCTGGCCAATCACAGGAATTGTAAGAGTATACATAAGAAGAACATAACCTGATACCTCAGTTTCAAGTCAGCCCTGAAGAAGTGAACTGCAATGTGCATGCAATGTCGGCAAAATTCGCAGTTTTTTACACGATTAAAACCAGAAATATCTCTTTTGTTAATGGGGATGTTGCATGAAATGAGATAAACATATTTTTAGAAACTTGAAGCAGTCCAAAACGTTATGGAGAAAAGAAATTTTTTCCAATCAGGTATCGTGGCCGCCACCACTTTCTTCTTGACAGCTGATTCAGCTGATTGTCAGTCTAAGCTAACCTACCAATGCCTAAAAACGCTGCAAACGAGAAATCGAAAATAAAAGCCGCATCAAGTGAGGTAAAATATAGAAACACGTCGGCAATAGGCAGAAGCTACTTGGGCAGACTATTTCAATTCTTTTCTTCGTAATTATTATTGATTATTATTTATTATTAATACAACATTAAAGCCATGTAGATAAATTAATAATTTAAAGTGCATGTATAGAAACCATTCATACTTTTTTTTTATTTGCATAATTTAGGTAGTTTGGATTTGCCCGCGAAGAATGAGGTAACAAAGATATAGCCAATCTATGCGTTTCGTGAAAAATGCCACGATGGGAGCAATATTCAAACTTTTTTCAGAAAAAAATATGTCTCTTATTCAATAACAAATTCTTGCTTTTTGGAATATAATAATGAGTTACTCAATAATCAAATATTTAATTATATTTTTTCTGATTTAATTTTCTTTCACTCACTCTCGGACAAATTCTCAGAGCGCGCTACGCGAGCTGCTCGCTTCGCTCACAAGCTTGAGCGCTCCTAGGGGGTCCTACTGTTGGTTTTCGCACTGCTCGATGATGCTTTCTCCAAAGCACAACTCTCCTTTGGTGATCGTGAATTCTCTTTTGTTAAAGCTCGTTCGGCTTTAACGTACACCTTCCTATCACGCATCTCATTCTTCGCACTTGACTTCGTCGAAAATGCGAACTTTAAAATATTATGCTAAACTCTGTTATATCAAATGTATATTATATTCATTTCTGTACCTCGGTCTGAGACTGTTTATTCAGATATGGCCTAAATGAAGTATAAATCTCCTTTTTAATGATTACTTTAATGTTTGTTTCTCATTTTTCATTAAATTTTATTCTTAGCCAACCTAAAAATTGTATATCATTTTAATAAAATTATATTATTACCATCTATGATATGTATTAGTATTCAAACACAAGTCTTTTACAGTACTTATTTTTATCATTTAGAAAATGCGCATTCTATTAAAATAAAAATGATTATTAAACACTTTACTGCAACTTATGTCGGTTTTCCCTGCATCTAATTTGTTTGTATTCAATTTACATGTAATTTAGGCGAGAAATGTTGGTCAATAAAATTTTATTGTAGTTTATAACAAACTTGTCGATATTTTTTGGTTAAACAAATTTTGGCTTTTCATTTTTTTCGTCTTTTGTGTAGTTTTTCCAAAAATTTATTTTTTCAATTATGAATCTTATTTTTTACGATTGAAAGAAAATCTAATCGTCCTATCTAAAGATGATTAATAACAAATTTATAGATATTTTTGTGGTGGATAACTTTTCTGCGTGGAAAAGGTTCAATGGGTGAACCCTGGCTCAACAATGGCTCAACAATGGCATAAGCGTGGGGTGAGCGTGGGTTGACTGTGGGGTCGCACACTAGGTAGTTTAGCACGTTTTCTACGGTAACTATTTAAGAATTTAAATTGTGCTGACTGCCAAAATAACTACCAATGATAAGCCGACGAGCCGGGCGCACCAGGTCGCACACTAGGTAGATTAACACGTATTCTACAAGAACTTTTACAAAATTTAAATTGTTCCAGCAGCCAAAATAAATAAAAATTATGAGTCGACGATCTGGGTGATACGGATG
>JAAAKG020146118.1:0-32666 GCA_010014905.2 Druon quercuslanigerum
TAGAAAAAATGGGTGAGAAGTGTGTTCATAGAACCCTGCGACAGTGAATCGCGCTGCGGTTGGGGTCTCCGGGACCATAACCATACGCTTGTACCAAATAATAACATCCTCTATTTGATAAGGTGTGGACTTGCAAATTTGATAGTGAAGTCATTTTTAACGATGTTCTAGTGACCTACTAGTAAGCCTGCTAGAATTTGAGCAGATGAATTTCCATTTACGTCGATTTATCCATTCATTAGCATACTACTAATCAACCTGTCACTGCTAGGGAAACAGCTCTGTCATCTAAAGGTAACAAAAAATCTACGAAGTAAATTATTTTTAACCAAATTATGTAACTTTAGGCCAAAAACAATAATTTATAACCGATAATATTAATTATCTACCGAAAAAGACGAATTTAGAACCTAAATGATAAATCTTTAACTAGAAGGAATGCACTTTTAACCTTAAATGATATAAAGAATCCCCATAAACCGGTTCTCTTGGTATGCATGTTTATAGTATCTAACAAAGGTTGTTCCTCAGGTATGTCTGTACCCCCAGCTCTTCTGGGGGATGAGCGATTGACGATGCCTCTGATTAAGGTTATGGAAACGGGAGCGGCCAACGAGTGCTCCAAAATGAAGAAACTCGTTAACGTTTTTCTGAATGCGTGACTGCAGAGGGCACCTAACCGGGGGGGGGGGGGGTGCTAAGTCCTGAAGAGGCACAGGGTAGCCCAGAAGCCGACGATCAGGGTGTCGTATTGACAAATGCTCAGAGGGTTTACCCCATTAAGATCGTGGTGATGCGTATGAGCTATCTTGTTTCGCTGTCCCCTAAAGAACAGTTTAAGATCTTCAGAGAGGATACCTGGACGACGCTCGAAAAGTGTCCCCAGATCATTAGCCAAAGCTAATGATCTGATACAGCTAATGATACAGCGTAGTGCCCTGGCAAACTGCAAGACCCGTCTATTGTCCTCTGGTGGTTGGAGGGATTCAACCCCTTACTCAAGAAAGCGTCCTGGCAAATCACCTGGCACGATATGAATCAGGAAGAGGACACATTGGAGAAATCAAGCGGCTCCTAGTTGTGAAAGTCCATAGGGTCCAGAGGTCCTCCACTGGACCTCAAGAACAGGCTCTTCTACCATTTTCGACATATCAAATTTAGTCGTTTCCAGCTCCTGACCCGGATGAAGTATATCCAGTCTTCTTATACAGGGCTAAAGAGTTTTTGATAGAGACGATCGTAAGACTTTCTAGGGCTAGTCTGACGTTGGGATATGTCCCGAAGGTATGCATGGATAGAACATCAGTACAATTCGAAAGAAGGCAGGATCGGTTATACTATCTAGTTATTGTAGACTCGAAAGACTAGCCTATAGGCCTGGTCAATGGACCTAGACGACCCTAGGCGGAGCCTTAAACCTAACTGAGGAACGATTAAAAAAAAAAAGCCTCGAAATTAAAACCTTTACGGACATCAAAGAAGCCTTCAAATACAACCTCTGTAGAGGTAATCAGGACGGCCATCATCTGGTTACGCTTTTCGGAGCAATGCAGAAAGAATTAAAGATAGTATATTCGGGGAACCACAAGTACATTAAAACTTGGAGGAGAATAAATGGAAATCAAAGAATGAGTTAAATATCTAGGAGTCATTCTGGCTATATACGACTTTATTGCGCTGTAGGATAGCAATAGGGAAAAGATGAGGCTCGAAACTGGCGACAATTATGTGGATCTACACAGCGATCTTGCGAGAGGAAAGGATCAGGTGACTGATTCTGACAGGCATTACTAGTACGTAGAAGATATTTAATATGGTAAAGGTTAGTGGTATCTACACAGTAGTACAGATATCACTCGAAATAGCGTGGAGGCCGACACTGTGCGTGCTCATGGACAAAATGTAACTCACTGCTACCTTTTCAACAAGAAGTATCGAGTTAGCCTATCTACGAAAAAGGAATAGGCTAGCTGTGGCACATCTGCCCAGTGACGAAAGCAACTGGTTTACAGATGGATCTAGGAACATGGAGAACGCAAGAGCCGGTGAATATCGCAGAGTGAATTTGCATAGAGGCTAAAACACTCTTCGGCTCAAAGTAAAACACTGTTCGAGCATAAGAAATACTCGAGCTCGGGATGAACAAAGTCAAATTCCTAACAGAAATGGTTGTAGGGTACGGAAACTGCGGGTATCACAGACATAAGATAGGTCTTGAAGAAAGTCCTTAGGCTCTTAGAGCAAAGCAACGGGGTTACCCACGCGTCAGGGGCTGTTACGGTTTCTGCTCAGAACAATAATAATTTTAATAAGAATAAAAAAATTAAAACACAATTTTTAATTTTTAAATAAAAAAACGGAATTTCGCAACCAAAAAACACAGTTTTTAACAAAAAAAGTTAATTTTTAAATACACAGCTGAATTTTTACTACAAGAACAACAACCTTTATAAAAATTTTCAAATCTTATTCTAAATAGACGAATTTTCTGTAGACTTAATGGCTTTTCAACTCAAAACATTTTGAAGCAAGAATCTTAATATTTTATCAAAATAAATAATTCAATTTTAACAACCCTGAACCCAATAAACAACATTCCAGCAGCAAAATAAATTTTTCATAAGATAGTTGGAATGTCATCTGAGGAGTTTAATTTTTAATTAAAAAATATACATTTTTGACGGAAAGTGAAACAGTTGGTTTTTCAATAAAAAAATTAATTTTCGAACAAAGAAAAAAGTTTTCTAAAAAAATTTGTTTTAGTTGTCAATAAAATATATGAATTTTTCACTCACCGTGTGCTCCTGGTGCAAGTTGATGATGCTGGTTATAATATGCTGTAGGAGACGGAGGCATAGACATATGGTGTCCGAGATCCTGGACAAGTGGGTGTATCCCAGCGTCCCAATCACTCAATAGGTTTGTTATATCATTTTGAGTCAAAACAGCGGGATTTTCAGAAGAAGGTGGTATCGAGCTGTTTCCTAGCGTTTTTGATGATTCTGTAAAAATACTGCTAATGTATGCAAAACTCATCACATCTGGTCCAATGCGTATCTACATTTGATTAATATTAAAAAAAAGTATTACTGAATTTTTTAAGAATCCCCCGTTACTTTGTCCATTAGCGTTTTACCGCATACATTGCGCAGAAATTGCATGACAACCCCCTTAATTTTAATATCAGCCTTTCAGCTACATATTTAGGATTCGTGACTGTACAGGACAGTGTTTGCGAATACAGAATTACACATTGCGATTTTAGGGCCTCCAGTTATTTCAAAGGATACATAGCATTTTTGTTTCGTTTTAAGATTTAAGCTATTTGTACCCCTTCACTGTAAGTGACACATTTCGGCAAGAAAAGTCGTAGTTTTTCATTATGACATACATGTGTGCGTTCCAAAAGAAATTTATCTAAAGCGATTCAATTAATTGTGCTTAAGTGTGCTAATGTTTTTGGCGTCTTTGAGTTCAAATCTGATGTTGCATATTTTAAATTCAAAATGGTGTACATATGGGCAACTCGATCAAGTTCTAAACATTTTTTGTTATTTTGGTCCGCTATATTGGAACAATCGTTTTGAATTTTGAAAATCCATATGCAGATTTTAATTCAGCCACCGATACTTATTGATGGTACTTTATTTTTAAATTCTCATCAGAGAAGTTATCAGATTTATATAACAAGACACCCCCGTCTCCCAACATCCATTTTTGTAAAATGTCCATGAAACAGGTTTTTATGAATGTATCTGCTTGTCCGCCTTTCTGTCTTCTTGTCTGTCCATAGATTTTTGCTTTCTTATCAAAATAAGTTCCGAAAGTCTTAACAGACTAGATTGCCCTTGGGTAAACTCTTTGAGTAATTATTAAAAAATTTATCTCTTTAATTAAAATTTTAACTCTTTATTTGGGAATTCATGAATTTTATTGAAAGTTCGTCTCATTTCCTAGTTCATCTCTTTGTTATAAAATTATTGATTTTTTGAATCCATCTTTTATGGTCGTAAATTAATCTTTTTGTTTAAAAATGTAACTTTTTGGTTGAAAATTCTTCAGGGCTGTCAAGATTCGTCTTCTTAATAGATTTGTTTATAGAAATGTTGTGGTCACGTAGACCAAATAGATGGTCGATAAAAAATTGATGATCCCTTAGTGTCGTAAGTTGAAGTTGCGGGTTAGCCAGCCATTTTATATAAAAATTCAAAAAGTGAGGGCATTTAAAAAATGTTGACATGCACGAACTTAAACTCTGCTTCTTTAGAAGAGAAACTTGCCATCCTTGTGGCGGTAGTGCATTGGTACTCTAAAGCTATTGGTAGCACTGAACAAGTGTACCTGCGATCATCTACAACAAGGAAGACTAGAAAATACATTAACGCTTGACGATCGTGATCTT
Organism: Druon quercuslanigerum; assembly: GCA_010014905.2. NCBI lineage: Eukaryota > Metazoa > Arthropoda > Insecta > Hymenoptera > Cynipidae > Druon > Druon quercuslanigerum. Next base: position 4,403 of record JAAAKG020146118.1, read on the forward strand.
CAGCTCAAAGGTGCAAATACCATTCCAAATCTTCGTGATGGAGCAACATATGCATATCTTGCAATACCGCAAGCGGAAACCCAACATGTGCGTGGGTTAAAAACGGCCCTTCAAAAAAGGTATCGCAAAATTTTCAGAAAAATTTGGGCTTCTGAATTCTCTGGGAATAATAAGATCCAGGCGACCAACATTTCGGCCGTTCCTATACTGCTTAACACGTTTGATGTGGTAGAATATAATATCGATGAGTTGAAGCAACTTGACCGAAGCACCCGCAAGATAATGAAAATTCATTAAAGTGATCATCCTAGATCTTTTGTATCTTGTATATGTCTCCCTCGGGGTAAAGGGGTAGAGGTTTCCTGAGGTCACAGTGTCTTCATCGAAAAACGGTTCCACCTACAGCCTGCTCAGTTCTGAAAAGCACAGAAACTCTAATGCGACTCGCACGCCAACATGAAGTCATCAATGTTGCGGCATTTCTCTACCGATTCTTGATGGTACATTCTACGGCATTATACGCAGAGAACAGCTTTCGATGGATCTAAAATTTTTCACATATCTGCTAGATAAAGATCGGAGATGGAGCGATTTCTTTTTGCCTATCAAGACGGCGTTATAGACACCTTAGTTTACCTTGAGCGCGTAATAAATGTATCTGTTGGCGATGCCAAATGCTGAGCGTTCAAGCAAGAGCCAGAAAAAATTAGTCATCTTCCTAGGGGATGTTCAAAGTATGCGCACTTCGGGTACATACAGAGACACTCCCCTAAAAGTGTTATATTACCATCTTCGACATTTCTATCGTGTTGATCCAATTCCCGTCTTGACATAGGCCCAGGGAGAGCTGGAGTCCGTTATAGAGAATGAGCAGTGTAAGATCTACTGGAATTTCTTGCTTTCCACCACACAACGTATCAGTTCTACAAAGCCTGATATTGTCCTCCAAGATGTAAATACCACTTTTCTTTTCGTGCTGAGCAGTCAATCTTGTGGTTCTCATAATCGGCTGCCTTGGAGGTATAAAAGCTACATTTCTCAGCCAACTTAACAAAATCCCGTCTTGCAAACATCAGGCGAAGACGACCGTTAACCAGGTGCAAAGGTCTGCTCCTCTGTGATCACTACATCTGGTCTGTCAACACTGTTCCTCCTGACACTGTACAGAGGGTGGTTACTCTGAACAAGTATCCAGAGGTGAAACCTTTACCTCCAACTGTGCCGTCTGCTGCGTCAGGTCATCCACGGCTAGAGACCGCACTGTAAGGAACAGTGCCGTACGGAGTATCTTGCGTAAATTTCCCGCTCTTCCTTACCTTCTAGGATAGAAGGAGCAGGAGTGGATCACTTACACGTTTCAGTTGCATCGGAATTGGTTGCTTGAAGGAAACGAGATCGTAGGTTCTGGAGCCTTCAATTTTTCTCACAGAAACAGTAAAAAATAAAAAAATCCATTTTGATGTCACTCTGTGCTTGGTTCGATAAATGATGAGTGGACGAAAATATCTATAATTTGTTTATAAACCATATTTTTCTAGAAAGCGTTATTTATATTTAACTCGTATAAAAATTCAATTTTTAACGAAACCCATGTGGAAAAATTGAGGTGGTCCCCGTCGGGGTTTTTTTGCCAGTGCTGGCACCTGCACTGGCATATCTTTGGGATGATACTGCCCGAATAGGAAAATAACAATAATCGTAGTACTTCGCCAGTACTAACTAGTACCACACTTCTGTACTCTACCGATAAGACTTACAATACTTTATTATACCGATAAGAATTATTTAAAAAGATCATTAATACATCAAATTTTCAACAGAATGTAGGGTAAAAATTATTTTCATGTTTCAACGAAAATAAATTATTACTGCTTTTTATATTATGTACTTCTTAAATAACTATTGACTTATTGATTTTTGTTCAGAAAACTGAACATAAATTGTTTTAAACTAAGTCACATAAATTGATTATTTGCATTAAGGTTATGTAATCAGATATTGGTTATTATTTCTATAATAATATTTGTTTTTTGTTTAAAATATCGGAATTCAATTTTCGAAATTACACATACATACATTTTAATGAGAATAGTTATTAAATGATTTTTATGTTCTCTACTCATTAGTTATTTATTAATAGATTATGCTAAGATGTATATTTTCTAGAATTAGTTAAAAGCTTTTAAGTCATTGAAGCCCCTATTCCTGTTATATAACTTTTAAATTATTCAAAATAATTGTTAAATGCTTTTAATTTTATTAATTCATTAAATAATTATCAGTTGAAAAATGTTATTTACAATATTAAATTACATACAGATTGCGTTTTGATGCATTAAGGATACAGTATCTACTTCACTTAATGAATTTCTTAATTAGAAAGAATAATTTTAAAAAAATAGTTTAATCCAACAAAAAGTTTTTATTAATGTTTTAATGTTAAGCTATGGCTTTGGAACAAAAAGTAAATTTTCCTTGAAAATATTTGAATTTTCAAACCTCAATGACGAATTATTTAAGAGGAAGCAGATGCAGATTTTTGTTAAATACTTGACTTTTTCCTTAGGGGCCTTCCAAAAATGTGATGACATTGGAGGGGGCTTGAAGGGGCCTCACGATGTGTCAAGCACAGTGAGTTAATAACTGGTGCAAGTTAGGGACAAATAATAACTATATACGAAAAATATGGTTTAAAGTGTCATTTCCCATTAGTTTTACTTATTATTTTTTCATAACTAAAAACTAAATCAAAGTTAAATACTTTAGAAAAAAGTGCAACTTTCTACCACGAGGCAAAGAGTTTTTTTCGAAATAAGTAACTTCAAATTATAAGAAAAATTATTTAAGAATTCGAACAATTTAAACAAAACATTTAGCATGTTTAAGAGTTTTGGAAACTGTTTAAAAATCATTTAAATATAAGATTCCTAAAACTTAAAAAAAAAATTTAAAGAACTCAAAAAAAAATGGCAAAAGCTTTTTAAGAAGTGTCGAGAATTTGTCGAGAAAATTTAAAAAAGGTATACAACCATTTTAAAAGATTGCTACAAAATGTGCTAAATATCGTTTAAACTAGTTCGAATTTTTTCAAAATTTTTTAATATCCTGGAAAATAAAAATATCATACTTTTTCGACATCTCAAATATTTAATTTTTTCTAATTTTTTCAAGAATCTTGGCCAAATTATATATAATTATTTAACGGTAAAAAACAAAAAAATAAACAAATTTAAAAAAAAAATGTTTATTTTGAAAGCTTATTTTACATTCTTAATTATTCATCCCCTAAAAGATTTTTTTTTCTTTCATGACTGATAATTATTTTTTGGTAGAAAATGTACCAATGGTAAAAAATTAATTTAGTTTATTTAAAAATTCGTCATTATAATTAAAAATTTATCTTTTCGGTAGAGAATAAGTATTTTTAATGGAAAAAGTTTTCTAGAAAAAACGTCTACTTTGAAAAATGTCCTCTTTTTACGTTAAAAATGCAACTCGTATGAAATAATTTTCTTTGCTTAGCATTTAGCTATTTTTTTGAAACTACGCCTTTTTGAGAATTAATTCAACTATACTTTATTTACAATTAAAAATTTTGTTTGTTTGAAATATCATTTGTGTCTTATTAAATAAGTCACGTCAATTTTTAAAAATCAAAATAAAACTAGACAATTTCAGCTTAAAAACATTTGGTGATGTAAAAATATTTTAAATATTTTTTAATCTCTTTCGAGATGTTTAAAAACATGATTGTGGACCTCCCCTCGCGGAAGCAATGGAAGTATTAAATATTTTAATTTTTAATCCAAAAAATGAATTTCTAAGCAAGAATCTAAATTTTCTCACAAAAATAAACAATTCAATTGAAACTTAGAAACACAAATTTTCACAAAAAAGGAAACAGTTAAATTTAAAATTTCAAAAATCGAGGCCTAATAAGAAAAAATATTTTTAAAGAATGTATTTTAATTTTCAACCCCACAATAAATATACATTTTCTTCGTAAAATAAAATAGTCAGATTTTTAGTTAAACATTAATTTTCAAACAAAGAAAATATGATTCCGAAAAAATTTGTTTTAATTCTTAACAAAATACATAAATTTTCAACTCACCATGTGGACCTGGTGCAAGTTGATGATGCTGGTTATAATATGAATCAGGAGAACGTGGCATAGACGTTTGGTGTCCAAGATCATCGCCAAATGTCTGTATCCCAGCATCCCAATTACTTATTAGGGTTGTTATATCGCTTTGAGTAAAAACCTTCTGATTTTTAGAAGCAGGTGGAATTGCATCGTTTCCTGGCCTTTTTGATGATTCTGTAAAAAGACTGCTCATGTATACAAAACTCTTCATAACTAATTCAAACTATTTAGATGTTGATCGACGATCTACATTTGCCAAGTATTAAAAAAATTACGATCACTTTCTTTAAAAGTGCTCCCATCGCTTTTTACAATAGCATTCTACCGTTTTGAGCTGAAAAGTCCTTTGCCATTTTTCGAAATTCTCAAAAATAAGCGAGATATTCAATATTTCTTTTGGCCAATGAGCGCGCTTGGCGGGAACAGCGCCAGTGGCGTAACAGCGGTCATAGAGCCCCCAAGAAAATTTTGTTTGTTTATTTATGTTTGAATCGAAGCTTCATTTTCAAAGTTTTTCATTTTCAATTGAGATTGAGAAAAATCTTTGCTACTTCGCACGTAGAATTCTTTTTGCATTTTCGACTTTGAAAAATTTTTTAATTTCGGACTTAGCAACATTGTTAAAACAAACTTAAAAAATTAAAAAACTTAAAAATTGGTTGCATTTTTGATAGGAAAATTTTTAAATTACGAGTTAAGCAAAATGTTTGTTATTTTGGCCATAGAAATGTATTCTCCATTTGCAATTTAAATAAGGCGGTGATTTTAAGTTTACTCACTAAATGATTTTGAACGATTTTAATTATTCATTTATTAAAACGAATTAATAATTTGATCTTAAAAAATGTGATTATTTTAAGTCTAGCAAATGTAAATTTTTTCTAAGTCGAAAATGCAAAAAGGATTCTACGTGCGAAATAGCAAAGATTTTTCTCAATTCGAAACAAAATTTTTCTAAGTAAAAAATAAAAAACTTTTCTAAGTAAAGAATTGCAAAACGATCAATTTTGTTTAAAAAAAAAAACTTTCGGAAAAATTACAATCACGCGAATTGAAAATGGAAAACATCTCGTCACCATCAAGCATTGTTTCGATTCAAACATAAATAAACAAACAAAATTCTCTCGGGGGCCCCATGACCGCTGTTACGCCACTGGTACTGTTCTCGTCAAGCGCGCTGATTGGCCAAAAGAAATATTGAATATCTCCCTTATTTTTTAGAATTTCGAAAAATGGCAAAGGACTTTTCTGCTCAAAATTTAAAAAGCAATGTCCTGGTTTTTGGCGGTACGAGGTTTCTGAGACACCCTGTATAAAGGTTTTCCGACCGAACAGGACAGCGTTTGCGAATACAGAATTACACATTTAGATTTTAGGGCTACCTGTTATTTCAAAGGATACATGGCAAATATAAATATTTTGAAGATTTTAAGCTATTCAACCACTTTACTGCTAGTGACTCATATAGGAAATAAAAGTTCTGTTCATAAACTACGTTACCACTTTAGGGAGGGCAGCGGTTGTCACAAAGCCTATGTTTTATAACGCTTGGGGGGGGGGGGGGGTCTCAGACAATGTAACGTTACACACATATTAAACTTTCAAAATTTAGAGGAATTTTTTTTCTGAAAGTACAAATTTTAAAATTTTTTAGTACTTTTTTAGATGATGAATGTTGTTGGTAAAAAAATTCATCTTTTTGTTCAAAAACTCAACTTTTTTAATTAAAAGTTTAACTGTTTAGTTGGAAATTCAGTATCCTTGTTCTAAAACTCTCCTTTTTTAGTTGAAAATTCGACCTTTTGGTTGAGAATTATTGATTTTTTTAAAATTCATTTTTAATGGTAGCCAATTTATCTTCTTATTTAAAAATTAAACATTTTGTTAGGAAATTATTGAATTTTGTGAAAAATTCGTCTTTCTTAATAGTCAATTGAGAATTCCTAAATTTTATTAAAAATTAGTCTGTTTGTAAAAAATTAATCTTTGTTTTTAAATTATTTTTTTGTTAGTTAAAAACTTAAATTTTTGTTTGAGAATTTTTGAATTTTTTTAAAAAGTTTTTTTTTCGGCAGAATGTTAACCTTTTTTTATTCATCTTTTTGATTTATAAAATATAAAGACTAGGCTTCAAAGCTGAACTACTTTCATAAAAATGCATTTTTTTAGAAGATTCAAAATTATAGTTAAAAACTCATCTCTCTGGTTGGAAATTGAACTATTTTTTTGAAAATTCCTTTTTTTGTTTAAAATTAATGTAGTTCAGATAAAAGTTCGAATGTTGTGTAGGGAGTTACTTTATTTTGATGGAAATTCGTATTCTTTCTTATAAAATTAGATTTACTTATAAGAATTTTACGGTCATGTAGACAATATGGCGCATATTGGCAGCTTGAATCGCTTTACTGTATAACTGGATAGCCAGCCATTTTAGATAAAAATATAAAAAGTTATTCGTAGCACTCAAAAAGACAAACAATTTCTCCTAATTACTTTTTTTGACAACAAAAACATGACCAGAGTTTTACCACTCATAAAATTAAAAAAAATTAAAATTATTCAATTATTAAATTATTATATCATAACATCTGACGCTTAATTTTAATGAACCTTATCGAAAACTCGCTGACCAAGGGCCCCACGAATTCCATAGAGCACTCTCGATAAATTATAAAAATTTGTATTCATTATTGTTTTTTTTGGTTTTTCTATTATGCATTTAACTGAGATGGAGGTGTCTTTATAATAAATACGAATTCACCAATATGAAACGGAACCTGAACTCCTGCCACATGTAGCTGCCTACACCACCGTCACTTGTCGAAAATCTCGACGTAAAGTGGTACTGTTTCGCCGAAATGCACACTACTTCTGTAAAATTACACGAGACAGTTTAGTGTATAACTTGATTATTGTTATAACGAGAAATTATATGGATTAACTAAAAGTAACTGTTTCTCGAGGTGCATTTCCGAGCCATCACGAATCTGCTGACTCTATATCTCTAAGATAGATCTGAGTTCAGATGTCAAACAGGTCCCCTTGGACAAGACTAGTCAGGAGTACAGCATGTTCACGGTACCAGGTAGGGGCCTCTTTCAATTTCAGGGAATGCCCTTTGGTTTAACAGGGGCTCCAGCCCCCTTAAACGCCTAATAGATAGGGTCATTGCCCAGAAATTCAGCCTAACGTTTTTTGCTACCTTGACGACATTATTATTATTGTGACGGAGACCTTACAGAAGTACCTGTTGCGGCTAGTAATGTCCTCGATAGGGTTGAGGGGCTTAACAATAAATCCCGATGAAAGTGACTTTTGCTGTTCTGAAGTGAAATAGATGGGATATTTCGTTAACAGAAACGGTCTTAAGGTGATTCCCAAGAAGGTGGAACCCATTCTTTTTTATCGGAAGCCCAAGAATGTGAAACAACTGCGCCGTTTTATCGAGTTAGCTTAATGGTATCGCGGGTTCTTCCCTGATTCGCTAATATTCCCGAACATCTAACAAAATTGTTTCGAACAAAAGTCAAGTGGCAATGGCAAGACGAACAGCAACAGGCGTTCGACCTGTTAAAAAGAGAGTTAACGCAAGCACTAACCCTAGCTCACCCTAGATTGTCAGAGGTCAAAACTAATTCCTTCAACCTTACAACCGACACGAGCAGAAGTTGTTTTTCAGAAGTCCTTTTCACCCAAAATCAAGACGGGGAGTGAAGGGTGATCGCGTTCGCAAGCCGGACGCTAACGGTGTCCGAAAGAAATTATACGGTAACTGAGCTTCAATGCGTAACAGTGGTTTGGAGTATTAGAAATTGTATAGCCAATCATAATGTGATCGTACAATTGCAAGCATAGCTGCCTCGAGAGTGTTTTGAGACTGACTAAGTTAGAATTAGCTCTTAAACACGTAATCTTACTTTTATCGGTAAAACATCAGAGAAGCTGAGGTCTCTTTAAAGCCACTCTTTTTCTAGCCTGACTCATCAACTAAAAATGAAGGGATTTTTAAGACCAATAATACCTGTCAATAAATCACTTTTATAATTTTAGGATTGTTCACTTTTTATTGATTTGAGGATCGTAGTAGAATTAAAATACCTACTAGGCAGCAAATCGCTGACTCTCGAGATCAACAAAAATTTTCACGTGCTTAACTCGGCGAGATTGTATTGGCTGGTAGGATAGGCAAAATCGATTATCGAAATCTCGATAAACGTTCGGTGCGATGCGTTTAACCCCACTCTTGGTTTTCAAACTGAAGGGTACGGTTTCGCCCTTGCGTATAAAAGAAAAAAGGAAACGCTGCTTTATAAATATTAACGCACAGTAACTCAAAGATGTCCACTAAACAAGGGTATAAGGTGGTTTATTTTTCATTTTTGGCGAGAGGGGCGGGATTCGCCAAACAAAAAAGTACGTATTAAAAAGTATTTCCTCGTGGTAACTGTCCATTATATTAAAAATAATTAAGTAAAAAATAAGTGCCCGCGATTTGTCAATAGGCCTCTTCTCGGTAGAAAGAAGTTCAAACCTTTTTTTTGTAACTTTGGGTAGTTTAACAAGATGTAACGTGATTTTGTTTATCGGAGCAAGTAAGGGATTTCGGAGCCTTCCAGGAAATGCGTAATTGATTGTTAGTTTCGTTAAATCCTGTCAGTATGCTATTCGAAATAGTGATTGATCATTTGCCCCGATTAATCCTGCCAAAAAGTTTTTCGGAATTCTCGGTTCGATTTTGATGTAGACGTACGAGCTCTTTTCTATGGATTTTGTAGAATTCTAAATCTTTTTATGATTTAAATAAATGGTGTTAACTTTTTAAATGACAAATCTGGTCTCGATACTTCACCTTTACTATTTTAGAAGATTTCCTTTTGGAGCTACTTTGACCTATTCCAGTCTATACAATAAAGTAACTTTTGCCGTTGATAGTTAATTTGCGGCGGCTGTTGCCCTCCCTAAATAATCGACAGATTATAATTTCAGCAATAATAATTAATAATAATATAATATAATTTTATTTCATCTCGCGGTAAGGCTTGATCTTTTCTCTCATTACTTTGATGGCTATCTTGGCGGTAGCACTGAAACTGACAGGGTTTCCCATGGCAGACAGGCAGATGAGGAAGAGGAACGGGACCAAGCAGAACACCACTACCTATAAGTAATGGAGAGTATATTGAGGATATTAAAACCCTTCTCGCTTCCCAAAGATCTTCGAGCCGCCCCTGGAGCCACCGTGGGGGTCCACAGCATCTGGGGCAGTGGTGATGGTGAGCTGCGAGAACGAAATTTGTTGCAAAGTATCCTAATATACAGAAAGTCACACTGAGGCGACTTATCGCTAAGGTGAAGGACATCAGGACTAATCTTTACATCACAGAAGATCGAGCAATGGAGCTTAAGCAACAGGTTGATTAAGCGTGGAAAAACGGCTGCAATTAGTATCAATTAGAGACAGTCGCGTCGCACGGTCAAGCAGGGACAATTGATGTTCTTCCTCAACCTGTTGATGATCCAACACCACCACATTCACCAGAGGTGGATGGCCTTATACAAACAGAGGCAAAAACAGAAGTTCAGCAACCGAAAAAGCGACGGAAATAGACATACCATACGAACAGAGGTGTTATGCACCTTTATTTTTGACAGAGAAATGTGAACAAAGTGTCTGGCTGTTGAAATAGCATCTATCACAATTGAAGTGGAACATCAGTTTCCTATTGATAAACTCCCCTTGGTAGATGTGGACAACGAAAACTTTATTAATACTGAAGGCGTAAATGCTAGGGGTAATTAACATCATGTATCGTATCCATTAGATTAACATACGAATATTAATAATGATGATGTGGATAGCGAAATCCCAGAAAAACTACAGTACCTTGAAAGGAATTTTGTTTATGCATTACTAGAGTTCAGATATGTAGCAAGGTTTTACCTACATATTTGAGCGTAACACAAAGTGCGTTAGAGGTGCAAACTCTTGTATACTGTACAGCTGTGAAAACCATTAGAACCTTGGGCCGCAGAACTAGGCCTGCAAATGCAGTGTTTTTCCCAGCAAGGAATCGAGATCCACTATGGAAGATCAGGTTGTTTATGGTTATCAGAAAAGTCAGGTGAAAATTGGCTCGATTAACTCAATATAAAAGAGGAATTAGAACCAGAAAGCTGATAAACCATGTTACTAAAATCATCCACTGCATGGTTCAAACGCGAGACATCAATGGCAGGAAATAGCCCTAAAATGCAGCTGAAAAACATTACAACCTTAGATATTTGAGCGGTCTTAAAAAGGGCAAGTAACTAAAAAATCTCCAGGTCCGGGCATAGTGCACAACTTCTGGTACAAGAACCTGACGAGTGTGCATCATGTGTTTGAGAAGTGTTTTTAGAACATGATTGAACACCCAGCTACAATATAAGGCCTTATGTTCCAGATAACTACGTATTTTTTATTTACAAAATCAGATGTTTAAAATCCACCTGAATTTCGACCAATAGCCTGTCATCAGAAGAAAAAAAAGAATGTTGTTAAAACTCGCGAGGCTGTAAAGATCTAGTCACTATAGACGCTTTAGCCATGACTCAAGCTCGTAAACATCAAAATAACTTATACATGGCATACATTAACTACAAGCAAGCTTTTCTTTCTGTGCCGAATGACTATTTGCTTGAAGTCTTAAAACATTACAAGATCTGCCCATGCATTATTGAGTTTCTAAGTCATGCGATGAGGCTCTGGGTTACCAGAATCAAGTATGTTGATCGCGGACAACGGAGGATAACTAGACAAATACGCATTAAGACGGGTATATTTTAAGGAGACTTCTTCAGTGCACTATGGTTTTGTTTAGCTTTAAACACAATGAGCAAAACACTAAACAGCATATATCTTATAAGTTCAGAACTCATGATGATGAGGATGGTCATCAAGTAACCTATCTTCTGCACATGGATGACCTGAAGCTGTACGCTAGTTCAGTCCAGAATCTGTGGTACTTACTTATTCAGGCTCAAAAATGCTCTAACACCGACCTTGAAAAGTTAAATAGAATCGTCCGCGTAGAAATGACGAAGTGCCGAATGCACGAAAAAAATCCAGCGATTGAAAGGATAGTTCTACAACGACATATAGGCGGCAGGGGTGTTGTAATTATCAAAAAACTGTGGGACTCACAAGTTATATTGTTGTGAGACTATTTTAGCAGCAAAGGAAATGTTGCGCTTCACAGCACCAACTGTAAAGCGAATCTTGACTATACGTCCTTGAAGTTGTTCTCATATGGGGCCTTGAATATCAGGGCAGAAACCACGGAAGAATTAGAAGGACAATGAAGGCAGAAGGCTATCAACGGATAGCACCCCAAAATGTTACATCTACAAAAAGTGGATACTGAGGCATCAAATATTTGGCTAAGAAAGGGTGTTCAGTATCCAGAGACGGAAGCATTCGTCATTGCGATACAGGACAAAATTGTCAGCACAGGGAAAATAATGATCTAGCGGGCATTATACATCAATAAATTGCCCTGAATCTAGGAATCTTGAAAGAATGGACGCCTTTCCATAGATACATTCCAATGACCGTTTTATAAAGCGAAGGTTACGATCTACACCCAAAGCCTTACCGTTTTTCTAACACATTGCGTTCTACATCGCAGTTGTATTTTCCTATAGCTTCATCTCCGGATTGTCCCCTAAAATGGTCTCTGAAAGCGTATATAACCTTGCCTGCCTCATATTGCATTGCCCCTTTGTTATTCTCATGTTGACAAATTTTGTACTTTTATTTCCCTTCATTGCTTTATAAACTAGTTTCTTGCTTCCTTCAAAGTCGTTTTGTATTTTCTTCTCTTCTTCCCCACTAATTTCATCTTTACTTTCTTTAATTAATCGCTTAAGTATCCTCTTTTTACGTCTGTAATCATTTATACGTCTGTTTGATTCCTCATCGCTAACAAGAATTAAGACCTGCCATGTTCAAAGTTCTCCTGTACACTTCAATGATATCCCGGAACATAATCTATGTGCCTTCTTTATCTTTATTTCATATAAGCGCCTCCCAAGTTACCTTACCTATGCTTTCGATTATCTTATTTTGGAAATCTATTCGCATATCCGGCTTTTGTAGGTTCTCAATTTTGAGTCCCGTTCGTTTTGTTTTCTGGATTCTCTTTTTTCTCTATCCGCGAAGTTAATTTTGGAGATCAGAAGGTAATAATTAGTATTGCATTCAGAACCCCTCATGACTCTTGTATCTTTGACTAGCTCTCATAGTCTTTCATCCGCAACAACAAAGTCAATGATACTGTGGCTATATTCTTTGGACGAGGTGTACATGTGGATCATTTTATGCCTAAACCAAGTATTTGTAATAAACAGACCCCTTTATAAGCCTAAGGCAGCTAATTTATCTCCGGTATAGTTTATTCTTGAATCCCCAAAATTACCTAGTACTCTTTTTGTATCCTAATTTTGGTTGTCCACTTATCCATTCATATCTTCTAGCAGAATTATACTTTCACTACGATCGGAAATATTTATCTTACCATTGAAAGTGTCCCAGAAGGTGTCTTTTACTTCTCTGGGATGACTATTAGCTGGCGCGTAACATGCTATGATAAACAATCTTCTAAATTCTACTTTAATTCTAGCCCACAGCAATCTGGGAGATACGAAATCATGATCTCCGACATGCTGCTCAGCTGTTGCATTCAAAATCAGCCCTACTCCTTTCCTACGATGTGTTTCACTATCTACGTCTGATCATATTTTAAATCCTCCTTTTAGCAACCCGTTTTCTATCTCCCTACTTTCGCATCTCTTTTTCTTTATTTCAGGTACACATAAAATATCTAGTTTCCTTAGGTTCATAGTTTCTAGTAATTCTTTTAAGTTGAGACCATTCACCCGCCCCCCAGCAGTCCAAACACCCAGTCTCCCATTCGTCATCTGAAACTTGACCTTTACATTTTCCGTGTGCATTCTCTTTGTCAATTAAAATGTCAGTCCAATTGCATCCCATCTTATATTAGCCGACCGTCCTATTTGTTTAAAAAGTAAACATTACGCCTATATGGCTGTACGCTTCTAGAGTTCGTAACATACTGAATTTTCATAGACATAAATATAAAAAATTCGTTAAAATCGTTTGAAGAACCCCAAATCCTTGATAATTATTTTAGACTTTGGAAATGTATTCTATATTACTGAAATTTAATTAAATTTGAAAACTTTTAAAAATTTTTTATCAAATATAAACCTAAAAAAGTTTTACGCAATTTCTAGCTAAAAAATTCCTGCAAATAATCGTAATTAAAGACAAAATGGAAAGAAAAAAATGACAAAATTTTTATATCAACTTTGTAAGGTTTCATAAAAATAACAAAATTTTCCTGAGATACCTGGAAAGATTTTTGAAGAATTTTTGTTTTACAAATTTAATTAGTAAAAAAAGCATTTAAAAATTTGAAAGAGTCTTTAAAGTTTTTGAAGAACATGGTTCTAATCTGTTCAAAATATATCTACTTAACCTTTAACATTTCTGAATATCGTTTAAACTAAATCGAATTTTTCACAAAATTTTGCAAAATTCTGAAAAATAACAATATTATACCTTTGGACACTTTAAATCTTTAAATTTTTTTTAATTTATCAAAATTTTGTTATATTATGAACAATAAATCTTTTCCGATAGTAAATTAGAGTATATATCTTTTTAGCTTAATAATAATTTTTTATTTAAAAGTCCTCTATCATGTTCCAAATTAGTCTCTTCTGGTTAAAAATTCAACTCGTAAAAAATCATTTTCTGAGCTTAGCATTCAGCTGTTTTTTTTCTTTTTGAAGCTCTGTCTTTTTGAGAATTAATTCAACTATACTTTATTCATAATTAAAATATCTTTTATTGAAAATATCATTGTTGTATTGCAGTTTTTGATGAGAATACACTTTGAATTTGAAAATATAATTTTAAAAATCTTAATAAATTACTGATTAATTTCCATAGAATCGGTAAAAACTGAAAACTAGATTTTCATATTTAAATTAACGTATACAGTTGATACAATATACTAACATGTTATTTAGGTAAATAAATTAAATATTTAAACTTAAACGTTCTTATTCTTCTTATCAACCAAGTTATGTCAATTTTTATACATATAAAAAATAGAAAGTTTCAGCTTAAAAAATTTTCGGTGATCTGAAAAGAATTTTAGAATTTTCTAGAATGAACAGGGGTTTCTAGCTTATTTTAGTGCTATATCTCTTCTAGAAAATTCACTTTAATGGATCAATGTTTTTAGATTTTTCAAAGCGAAAGATAAATGAAGCATTTGAATAATTGAAAAATATTTATGCTCATGTTTTTATTCTTAAGAGGAATATGTGAAAACTCTACAATACGATTATTTATTTTTTCAATATAGAACTTCTTAACAATTTAAAATGTCAATCCGTTTTCATAAACAAAGTACTATACACAAACGATTTTCTAAGGGTTAAAAAATTAAATTTTTTAACATGATGATGTTTCTTTCTAAAAATTCATAATCTTGACCCACAAATTAAGACTCTATTTCGAGATGTTTAAAAAAATTATTGTGCACTTTTGCTCTCTGTCTTTTTATAAAAAAAAACTTGTTTGTCACGGAAATCATGACAGGCATGATTAAGAATTATGTAGGTCTCATTTGAAGCGCAGCGATGAGAAAATTCACATTCCGATGCATAATACAACTGACAATAATTTAAGATTTATTAATTTAAAATTTGAATATTACGTTTTCAATTGGAATAATTAACTTTTAAGCAAAAACTGAAAAGATACATAATTTTCCCACAAATAGTTGAATTGTTAACGGAACTGATGAATCATCGATAAAAAATATTTTTAATAAAAAGTATAATAGTAAAAAAAACATTTCATCGAAAATATTCCGTTTCCAAGTCATAAAAGATGAATTGTTGAAACAGATTTTTGAATTTGAAACCCGAAAGCGTGGTGATGCGTGGTGATGCGATTCCACGCATGCGCACACGCATGCGCTTAAATTATTTTTTGTTAAGAGTACGTCCCATTTTAACCATTAGACTGCACCTTCTTCGCGTTGAAGTAGAATTGCTTATCGTAGAAACTTAAATCTCAAACGAAGGCACTTTAACCGTAAAAGTATTCATTTATTGTTCAGAGGAAATTTCTGAGAGTGTGAGGGTGAATGGACATGCAATATTGTACGCCGGGTTTCCAAATACTACTTTTAATTGTTGATTTTTCAAACAAATGAATCAATACGAATAAATAATTTGGCAATAAATGTGAAAATGAAAAATTTCTTAAGCGAACCCAGCTTTTGCGACGTCGCGAAACTGATCCACTCTGGTATTTATGCTGACTTATTTCGGACAGGCATACCATCACGCAGCTGCGTAATCGTTTCGTTCATAAGGTCCGCTAATGTATCTGTGCACATCTGGGAATGTACCATATGTTCACATTTACATATGGAACACTCCTAAGTATACATGTCATCATGGCTTAAAATTTCAAAATTTTAACCGATTAAATCAAATTTTCAACGAAATCGTTGAATTTTGAGCAAAAATAATCAATTTTCATGCGAAGAGATTAAATGTCTATAAGAAAAAAATGCTATAAAGAATGTAGTTTAATATTGATTCAAACAATTAATTTTTAATTTTAAAAAATTACAACTTTTTTATTTATGCAACAAAATTAATAATTTTTTAAAATAAATAACGAAATTATTGTCCCCTTTCCAAAATTTGCCATCCCTACTCTTCCTAAATTCCCGGACAAATAAATTTCTCTTCTTAGAAAAAAATACGGCCGACGGTTACAAATAAATAAATATAAATGCTTATAAAGATAAGAAGACCTTTGAATTCTACGTCAAATTTTGAATAAATGTGATTTTCTCTAGCGGACCGAGTAAGCGCAACGGCCACTACGGACACAGTTATACCTTAACCGTCAAGCAGTTGTGTAATTGTTTCGTTCGCAAGGTCCGCTAGGGTATCTGTGCACATCTGGGAATGTACCATATGTTCACGTTCACATATGGAACACGCCTAAGTGTACACGTCAGTATGGATAAAAAAATTCTCCTTGAAATTATAGATATATTTATTCATATATGTAATTTTATTATATTTACCAACACAATAAAAGATTAACGCCGAAGATAAGACCAGGATATAGACAACCCTCATCTTTTCGAATTTAAGGAAACTGTTCAGTGCAATTTGATTCACATTGTTCGTAATGAAGAGACGCTGTTTTTTACGCAGAAATTTTGTATAGTATCTACTATGACAGATGAATCATCACCCATGTGTGCTTCAAAAAAATATGTTTGTAGTGTTCTCTAAAAACGAGGCCAGCCACGAAAATCTCAAAATCCTTGTCGTCTCTTTTTAAAACTTTCGTTACAGATTTTTTAAGATTGAAGGTGAAAACATCGATAGCTGTAATTTGGTGACTTAGAATTCTCTTTTTTTAACCGAAAAAGAAATGATAAATTATTACATTCTCATCCTAATGAGAAGGTATTATTTTTAATAGAAAACTAAAACTCGCGGATTTCTTTTAATCTCCAAAGATAAATTAACAAAAATTTTGTTCTAACAAAGATATATAAATCTTCTTAAACACATTTCCAACGGATAAGTTTTAGTGTTAGTCGTAAAAAACAACATTAAAAATTTAAGTTTTTGGCAAGAAACACATCTATGAATTTAAAAAAATTGTTCATAAAAGCAAGCTACAAATTTTTTGCGAGACTAATTTTTTGACAAGAATTAACATTGACAGTACGAGATACGTGATGGGAATGCGTTCGCTACAGTCGAAAGAGTTTTAACAAAAGAGAATTCACAATCACAAAATTACAGTGGCCCATGCTTTGCCTTTTGATTTCAAACAGTCGCTGACCAAAGGTGGGAGAAATACAATGTAGCCCTAAATAAACATATTGTTGAGCAGTCTAGTGCCCTAGGTTCGGTCAAACTTTTAAGAGAAGGTCATGTAATGAAAGAGAAATCACAATCATTAAATTAGATTTGTCCATACATTCACCTTTAATTTTAAAAGTTTTGTGCGAGCGCTGACAAATATAAGAAAATTTACTCATTGTACCTAAATGCGTCATGT
Organism: Druon quercuslanigerum; assembly: GCA_010014905.2. Taxonomy (NCBI): domain Eukaryota; kingdom Metazoa; phylum Arthropoda; class Insecta; order Hymenoptera; family Cynipidae; genus Druon; species Druon quercuslanigerum. Next base: position 21,730 of record JAAAKG020146118.1, read on the forward strand.
AAAATTAGTTATTCGTCATAAAATGACCCTGAGTAGAAATTTTGTTGGCCGAGTGTGAAAGTTCCCTGACGATTCCGAATGGAGGCATATAACTCAATATAATATAACTTCTTTTAATCTATTCCAATCCATTCCAATCTAATGACCTCCATTTTATCACAACCTAGGTTCATTCAATTCAATCCAATCCATTCCATTAAAATCCAATCCAAATAATCCAATCCACTCCAATTCAGTCGAATTTATTCCCCTCCAAACCGTTTAATTCCAATTCACTGTAATATAATTAATTCCAACCCAATTCATTCTAATATCGGCAAAGCACCTTCACCTCCCCGTTCCTGTAGCCGACTTGATGGCTAATCGACGGACGCTTTCGTGGCCACACACACGTAACAAACATACATATACAAACATACGCACATACAAACTTAGAATTAGGTGGATTACAAGTAATAGGAAGAATGTGCTTAATTTCTTTTTGTATTATATAAACCGCTCATCCATTTATTTGTAAAGACTGTCCCAAATCCGAAAACCCTGGCGAGACTGAAGTGTTCACAGGGACTACATACAGGTGGAGAAAAATGGAACGTAACAATTCTCTCGAATATCGCATCAATTTATAAAATATTAAGCAAATTTAAAAAAAAGCTATAATATTTAATAAAGTTAAATACATAATAGATAATTATATTTAAACTTTTTTACTGTATTAAATTGAATAGCAATGAGTGTGATTTAAATGTGTCATTGAAATTACTCACGAATTCTCTTCAAGAAATTAGTAAATTAAAGATCTCTAGTAATCTTTAATTGATTCCTCTTAAAAGATGTAATGAATATAAATGGACTGAATCTTGAATAATTAAAAATATAATGAGAAAATATAAAAAAATTAAATATTTAAAACTATGAAAATTGATTAGTCGATAAACTAATCAACAAAGTAATCAATACAGCTATTGAAAAGTAATAGAATTTGATCGAATTTATTTAGAAAGAAACATTGAATTTTGTTTATTTTTATTAATTATCCAAACATAGTTAAGGTTTATACCAAATTACTCATATAAAGAAGATAAATATATGAATAAGTTTAGAGCTATCGAGTATTTTTGAACAACAATGATAACATCAAATAAAGTTGTAGTAAGTGTGGTTTAAAGCAATAAAATTCGCAGGGCTCCGGGCAATGGGTGCGCCAAAAATACCACTTTAGAGCTGCGAGAGTCAATGAATATGGTGTCAATGCGATGGATCGGCGGAATATTGGTGCTTTTAGATGAACAGAGCGATACAATCACGACTTTTCGCGTCAACGTCTGCGAAGCCATGCCGAAGAAGTCCAAAAAATGAGCTATGTAAGGGGAGCTCCCACTCTACCAGAGCCAGAACAAGCCGGCAGCAGAGAAAGAAAGGTGACAAGACCAACCGTGGGTAGGAATCCGATAGAGAGCGAGCGATGATTTATGACCCCGGAAAACATTAACGCCGAGGTTTCACACAAGCCTAAAGAACTGGCTGAAATGAAAGAAGAGCTTTAAGGACAATTTTCTGAAGAATGGACCTCTGGACTATCAATTGTTGTGTGTATAATGCATTGAGAGCTTTGGCTGATGCAAACCGTAAAACAAAACTAACGGTTTATAATAAGACCAAAAGACGAATGCATCAACTCACCATAAAGGTAGGCTGGGCAAGACAGTACGCGCCTGCATTCAGTGTGTGATTGACTATATAAAATCTGGCAGGAATTTTACTGCCAAGATTCAAAAGGTCGCACGCGAACTCCGCATCCGTTATCACACAATTAACAAGCCAAAGCTGCTGACCATCAGGCAGCTTATTTTTGAGAGAATACGGATACTATCTGACGCTAAGAGAAGTCTAGAGCGGAGAGAGATGGGTCAGAAAAAACCAACCGTTTTTCTCTGATACATCTCGACTCTTCCAAGATCCTCCAGTTGCTGTCGACCACCCGCCCAAACCGCAGAAGGTCGAAGTCTAATGTTTGATAGGATTGTTCGGGCTATCTGACCTGTGTGGAAAGAAATGCATGAACAACGCGGCTCAAAGAAAGGTGTAAGAGGAAGTCGGGAGAACCTGCTTATCGATAGATGTGTCTGCAAAGATGCAGCATCCATCCACAAATCGTGAGGTGCATAGAGAGATTGATGCCACTTTGGAAAACCATATTTACTATCTCATCTGGACAAAATCGTGTGGCAACTAACAAGTTCACTTTCCAAAAGGTGCCTTTCAAGCCCACTCCATGAGCCCACTCCTCTTTTGCCTCACATTATCTCCACTATCTCTAGCTCTTCACCATTCCCAGGGGTATTTTCGCGGCAAATGTGCAAATCGCAAGAACAAGGTAAATAATCTATTTTACATGGATGATCTTAAGATCTATGTTTTCAATAAAGAGCAACTACATGTAGCTCTAGGGATTGTCGAACGAAACACTAAGGAAATGGGAATAAAATTTTGCTTACAAAAATGCGCCAAGGTTTATTTGAAGCGAGGAAAACTTAATGGCATCACTGAAGACCATGAGCTCATCGATAGAAGCGCTATATGACTTCCTTGCTCTTAAGAGACTTACACGAACCTGGCCGTGCCACAGGGCTGCATTCAGGGTGTGACATCCATTAAGGATACTCTCCGAAGGAGATGTAAATGGCTCATCTGAAAGATTTAGTCTTACGAAGTGTCGGCAAGGAATAAAGTATCTGCAATGAACAAGCTTGCCGTCCCAGTAGTACTCTATTTATTCGGAGTGGTTCTTTGGACAAAGAACGAGCTCAGACCCCTTGATATCGGCACACTAAAGGTTATGCACATAAACAAAAGCATGGATCTTAAGTCTTCTGTTCCGCGACTCTAAATCTCACGTCGACAAGGTGGTCGCGGAATATTGAATCTTGAATATCTTCACAACAGGTTTATTTTCGGTGAGCACATAGAGTCGCAAATGGAAGAGACCCTCTTCTTAAAATGGTCAGGAAACATGAAGAAGTGGACACAGGAGCGTTTATGTACAAAAAAGCGGAGGGTCACTTCCACCTTAACATACCGTCGCCACATTTTGAGCCAACACATTCCCGATGATAGCAGCGTGCCATGCCCACCCCGAGCATCTAGGACATATACTATCTAGTTGTCTAACTTATAAGGAAATTACCTACATCCAAAGGCACAATGCAGCAATAAGAGTGCTTTATTACCATCTCTCTCACTCTTACGACATTAACCTTAATATCGCTCAGCTAAACGCTTCTAAGCAAATAACAGTCAATTACCGATAAAGAGAAGTGCCGCATATACTGGAACTTTATATTCTCGAAAATTGTTTCTATTGCACATTTGAGGCCTGACTTAGTTCTCCTTAACTTCGAGAAGCGAACTATGTTCTTTACAGGATTTTCGGCACCAGCTGACAAAAACATCATAGCCAAGGAGGATGAAAAGAAAGAGAATGAGAGAAACCTTGTAAGGGAGTTTCGATGATTGTAACCGGAATATTCTGTTAAATTAATTTCCCTTATCCTCGGCGGTCTTGTAGGTGCCAAGCCCTTAATGGTTACGGCTTAAGTTTTATCATAATTTCTTTATAATGACCACCGCAGCATTTTGCTGAGATCGGGTGCCAATATTAAAAATTTCACCCGATTGTAGCGAAATATATATATATATATATATATATTGTGACGAGGTATAAGGTACGACGTCCAAATTGAATAAGTATAAGTATAAGAAAAGAAGGATAAGTATAAGGTATGTGAAGTCATTTCGTCTCCCTACAATGAGTGCGTGGCCGGACTTCAGTGTGGTGGGGTCGATGGGGTCGTGTCACAATTAATAAAATGTATAAAATTGGGCTATTGCCTTTGATTAATAAATTCTTACTAGTTCTTTGATCGCGTTGTAGGGCATAAAATCTTTGTTCTTCCGGCGGGTCGTGAATTTTCAGTGTCAATCGGTATCGTTCCAATATGGCGCGGCACCATGAAATTTAAGGTCATATTCATTTTGAAAAACTTCGAGTGTAAAATCACACGCAATATTAAATAATCAGACTAAGTGTCGAAATAAAACCCCCAACATGGCTGCAAACTTGGTCGACATCGATAGTCTTAAAAAATGGCACCATGTTGGGAGTTATCATTTCTCTTATTTAGGACTGCATGAATTGAATTATAAGGATTTAATGATAGCAGTAAGGCAGAGGCAAATAGAGTAGCTTGCGTAAAATGTATGTCAGAAGTTACCTGATATACTTAATAGTCGCAAAATCGATCTACTCATTACTTCACTGTACTTCCTAGCTTAAACAAACTATGTGATTATTATTTTTCTTTTAGGTGGGATGATTGTAATGAATTTCATTTTACGGAATGCAGTGATTATTTATATGTGAGGCAGATTCTTTAAACAGCCTAACAACGTGAAATTTTAGTATTTTCCTTATTTTCCTAGAGAAAATTATGTATAAGATCTCTATCTTCACCTACATGTGAATTGAGGAGATAGGCAGTATGGGCTAAGCTGGAGGAACACGTACGTAAATTTAAGTAACCTGCTTTCAAACTATTAAATTGTATTATTACTAGTTTTTTATATTTTAGCAAATTACGGTGTATATGGCCAACCCATTGTGCAGTACGTTAATATAGGGGACCGTAATAGAAAGGGCACACAAACGCATTCCTCTGGCTAAGTATCATCCAGCTCGAACGAACATAGCGACAATACTTTATCTAATACTTAGACAAAACTTAGCCGGCGGAATGAGTTTGTGTGCGGTTTCTGTTTTGGCACGGCAATGGTGGAAAAAAATAAGGTCAGTATTATGTGCGGTGGTGTCAATTAAAAGAATCGCCCTCTCATCGCAGCGGCTGAACGCTAAGCGCTAAATGTTTTGCCTAAACTGCAACATTCAAAATTTAAGGGTAGCAACGGTACTTGAATGAAGTCAGTATCAAGTGCGATAATACCAATCATATGGACCGCCCGCTTTTCGAACGCAAAGCGCTCAATGTTTGATAATAAATGCAACAATGAAGAGGTCGTTATATATGATTAAAGCAATTGCACATGATTAAAACCTTATTTTAGAACCGCTGCTAATTTCAAGTTTTCAATTAAAATTTGTTAATAATTGATCTCTAACAAATACATATACTATTTTCTAATGAGGTTGAGCAAAATATTTTGCTCAACCACATTATTAATATTTTTACATTCTTATCATTTATGAATGAGAAAGTATTAGAATTGTCCGAAATTTGACACCACAGTTTTTTAAAGGATCTCCACTAGCCATTTTGAATAAAAATTCAAGTAGTAATTGCATTTTGAAAGCTTTCGAGACCATTTTATTCTGAATTTGAAAGTTCTATACACGGATGTTTATATTATTATTTAAAAGGACTAAAATCCAAGTTATGAGCCAAACAACGCCTTATATGAAAAAAAGCTAAAAAAAAAAAAAGAAAATATTTCTCTTTTGAAACCCTACAAGATTACCATAACTACTTTTTGGATTTTCTTGGAAAATCGAAAATTCAAATATTGATTGCACAAAAAATAATGAAAAATCCAAAATTCCATTTTGTGGTCAAACTATGCAGGATGCGAAAAAAGATGAATTAACACAAATTGTGATCTTAACAAATATATACAATTTCGTTAAAAAACACTTTTTGACGGGGCGCGTACTTTTGGTTTTATTTGTGAAAAATGACATGGTATTTGAAAAATAAAAAAAAATGTGTGGGAAAATGACTAAAGTGACTAAAAAAAGATTAAACCAAATCATGTAATAAAAAGAACTCAATCTTTAACTATACCTAATTAAGTAGAAAATTTGAAATATAAAGAGGCATACAAATAATGCGATCTGAATCAGATCTTTTTGATTAAATTTTATTCAAGCATTCTAAATGCAAAGAATAAATATCCGAAGGCGAAGCACAAGGTAACCCATCATCAAGCGCGATCTCTAATTCTTCTAATAGGGATTAAAAAAATTTTGTCTAGTACAGTTTCGATACAGGGTTTTACGCGCCTTCGATTTGTCCTACGCATTGACTTTTTTTAAAAGTAAGGCAGGTTTTTTTCTCTTTTTATTTTAAAAGAAAGCTCAAACTTTTAATTTAAGAAAATTAGCGTTCAGCACTTTGGTGCGCCCATGACGCTGGCTCTCAAACCCCGCCCGTAGTACATCATGGAACACACTACACCGCTGTAGTTAAAGTTGTTGATCAAATCAAAGAAAATTTTGAATAACGAGCGTACCGTAGTATTCAACGCTTATTTTCATTAACTAAAAATTTAAATCCCACTTTCTAATCTACATAGTCTTATAGGCAAAAAGCCTGCCTATTTTACAAAAAATCTGAAATTTATTTTTGACCTTCATTTTTGGAGGTCAAATACTTATTTTTGAAAAAGTGCGTAGGACCAATCATAAGAGCGCAAAACCCCCTATCGTAACTGCAATCAGCAAAATTAACCACATAACCCTCGGTTAATAATTATCCGAATAAAAAAATTTGCACCCTATAAAGTACTGTCCAATAAGCAAAAAGCGAAGTACAACACATTGCCTACGTTTAATTTAGATGGGACAACTTTGCCTTTTGAGTGGGTTGCTTTAGAAATAATGCCCCATATATTTAATGTTTTTGTGTTGAAAAATAAGATTTAAAAAAATTGTTTTCGGATAAATAAGGAATAGGTTAAACAACCTAATAATATATAAAATGTAAAATCAAAATCAGTATTTAGAGATTACTCAGGGAAAAATATAATACCTAACCTTATGACTAAAAAGAATAAACTTCCAATAAAAAAAATTATTAAAACTATTTCACTTAATGAGAATTTTAATTTGAAAACTATATCTTCCACTAAAGAAATTTATTTTTTAACAGAACACGTAAATTCTCAACTAAATAGTTAAATTTCTAACCAAAAAAGATAAATTTTAATCAAAACATTTATGGTTAGAAGAATGAAGGTATATTTAAAAAACAAAACAATTTTTAGGCAAACTATTTTAATTTTAATCCATAAAAATGCAAATTCTTAACGTAAATATTATAACTGAAACTATTACATCACATAATATATAAAAATTTCAGCAAAGCAGGTAATTCCAACGAAATGATAAAGTTTTCAAATAAAAACGATGATTTTTTATTATAACAATATAACAATATTTGTAATTTTCAATTAATAAGTGAAATATTTTAATTAAATTGTTTTTTTTTTACTTTTAAATTGTTTCTGTAAATTTACGTCATTAAAGTATTCGTCGAAATTCACTGATTTTTCTTTAAAGACAATGTAAAAACTTTTTTTTAGAAAGCCCAGTTTTTAAATTTAAATCTGCATCTAGCCGACACTTCTTGGATGTGGCATAAAAACTGACAAACTAGAGGTACTACTCATAAAAACTTATAAAATTTGGGTGGAACTGATGTACCTACATTATTGTTCGACTTCTGTTTCGAATTTACAGGCTTAATTATAAACAATTCTGTGAAATGTTTATTGTCTCCCAATGAAACGTCATGGATTTCATCTATATCCATTGAATAAAGTTTGTTCGTGAATCTATTTATTTTTGCTCGATCATTGTCATTAGAATCAGGTTCAGCTAGATATAGTTCGCTAAAAGCAGCTTCCCTATTATCCAGTCTTTTTACAAAGGCGAAGGCGTCACCATTGACTCCTGATAACACATATTTTGTTAGGGGCGGCATGGGGCACTTTTTTCCACTATCACTTTTCAAATAAATTCCTGATTTAGGAAGAAAAGTGTACAATTCAATTGAAAGTTCTCGGTTCGAACCTCTAATGGGGTAGATTCGAAAAAATTTAAGGTTTTTAATTTTCACTCCAAACATTGAAGAAAACGGGGGCCGTGAAGTGACATTGACAGGATAAGCTAGCTGAATAGGCTCATCCACAGTTTCCCTTGTAAAACTAAGTTTGATTGGATTATTCGATCCTAATGGTGCGTCCTCTGCTTCTGCATCCTCTATTTTGCTCACAATGTGGTTGAACACGTTTATTTTTGCTCGTACTCCTCCTGGAGCAGGACGCATATATAATGCACGTAAAACCGTATTTTTACTTTTTATCTTTTCGATCATTGCCAAGGCGTCACCATCGATTGTTGGCATTAAAACGTGAACTCCGATAAGCTCGTCCTCGATAAAATTATTTCTATTTTTCAAATAAATTCCTTTACCTATAGAAAACTTGTATAATTGAATTCCAAGTTCTCGGTTGGAATTATTTTTTGGAACAAATCGTTCATATAGAAGTTCTTCAATTGTCATTTGAAATATTGTAGAGTAGGGGGGACTTTCAGAAGAAGACGTGGACCCGACATGATGAGTTTGCTCGCCAGGAGCAGAATAAGTTGCATGAGCCGAAGACGAGGCACGAGTAGAATACGTGGCATGATCAGAAGACATCACAGGAGCAAGATACATGACAGGAGCAAAAGGCATATTAGGGGCATGATACATGACAGGTTGAGGCTGAATGCCATGAGCAGGATACATGATAGGATGATTCCCCATGCCAGGAGCAGAATGCATGGCTAAAGAATGCTCCCCGTCTGCAACAAAAAACAGAAGATTATATATTCTGAAAGCATGGAATCATAATGTAAACGCAGAAAAAATATGTGCAAATATGACGCAGAATTTTTTCCGTAAACTATGACTAAACGGCGGACTATGGGCCTTTTTGATAGATTTTGAAGAAATGCATTTTTTTATCAAAACGAATTTCAGTATTCGTAGTTGTCAAAAGTTTCGGGGGTCGCTGATTTTAAGTCCGAAATAAAAATTTCAAATGCAAAAACGAATAATCCGCTACGACAGATCATAAATTAAAAAAAAACGGATTTGAAAATTGTTTGTTGATATGGTTTTATTTTGACAACTGTAATCTGTATTATTAGATTCCTTATTCCGAACTGTGAAACTTTGACTTATGATTTTAAATCTGCGACCCAAAAACCTCCAAGCAGTGTCTCCAGAGCGTGGGATTTTTCGCCCCCCACCACTCTTCTGTATGGGAAGAATACATTCAAACGTAGCGTGTCGGTGAATCGGCTCTGCTACATGATGTGAAGGCCAGACGAAAATGCACGAGCACGAACCCGAGCTAGCCCGACATCACCACGGATAATCTAGCTAATCCTCAAATTTATGTCAGTTTTGAAATCCCGAGTTACCTAAGAACAATTAAAATTAAACTTATTGCGAAGATTTCACGGTCTGAAATCTTCGATCAAAAATGGATTTTTTAACAAAAGAAATTAATATTTAATTAAGAGAAATGAATTTTTAACCAAAAATAAAACGGTTAAATTTTCTGTAAAAAAAAATTAATTTTGAATGAAAAAAAAACAATCAAATGTAAAACAAAATAGTTAAATTTTCAACCAAAGAAATAAATTTACAGAAAAGGGTTATATTCTTCCGAAAAGTCAAAATTGCAACAAAATGCATGAATTTTTAGCATATACTTGAACTTTTGACTGAAAAGATAATGTTTCAACGAAAAATTGAATAGCTGCATTTTTAGTAGAAAAATAATTATAAACACCAAAACATCAAACTTTCAACAAAATATTTAAATTTTCAAGCAAAATATTCAATTTGCGAACAAATGATTTAACTTTCTACCGCAAACAGAAATTCAAAATTTCAAAACAAGAACAATATTTTGTTAACAAAATAGATCAGTTTTCAACAATAAAAAGTTAGTTTATCGGGTTGAAAAATAAATTTACAACCAAAAACGTTTAAGCAAAATAATTTAATTTCCAAAAAAGGACATGAACTTTTAATCATTTTATACCAAAAGAAAAGAAGTTTTACCAAAAAAATGCATATTCAATCAAATAAATGAATTATTAATTAAAATGGATCAATTTTTAAGTAAAAAGAATAACTTTCTGACAAAAAATATGAATTTTTGACTGAGAAAGGTAAATAAAAAATAAATAATCAAATAAAAAAATAAAAGAGTAGAATTATCAATCAAAAAGTTAATTTTCAAACGAGCATAATAATTTTCTATATTAAGAACGATAAGTTTTCAACTTAAAAAGATAATAAAAAAATTTTTCAATAAAATCGTTAAATTTTCCAACTTTAAAAATAAACATTAAAACTAAAAAATTAGAATTATACTAAATAGGAAGAAATTGATTTTCAACTGCAAAATATTTTGAAAAAAATAATCGAATTTTGAAAACATAACACTTAAATTTTTGAACATATAGTTGGAAATTTTAATTGGAAAAGGTAAATTTTCCACCAAAAATGGTATCAAATGAATTCTGAGAGAAAATTTTAGAATGATCACAAATTTTTATAATTGTTTTGTCCAAATTTTAAACAGGTTATGTTTATGTTGGTTTAAAAAATGTGCTTTCAAATTTTAATAAGTTTAAGAAATATTCAGAAATACCGAAACGATTCAAAAACATGTTAAACTTGTAAAAAATTGTTAAGAATTTTGTAAGGTTTCATGAAAATGAAAAAAAAAATTCTTTTATTCTATTATTCTAGCTTGGGCACAAGAATAATTAAAAATTAAAAGTTATTTTTTATTTCGAAAAATAATTTTTAAAAACTAGAAGATTAGAAGGTCCGATAAGATTAGAAAATAAAGAATTGTCCTAATGTTCTTGTGAAATTTTCAAATAATTTTTTATTTAAAAAAATGCACTTTCAAAGAAAATTCAAGAGTGTTTTGAAAGACATCAAACCATTTCCTAAAATTTAAAAGAAGAGTGTAGAAAGCAAAATGTTGTAATTTCATAAGATTAAAAAGTTTTGAAAAATTGTAAGAATCGATTAAATTCTAATATTCTTAAAATATTCATGAAGTAAATT